>JBBPUD010000170.1:0-44534 GCA_038094475.1 Phylloporus aff. rhodophaeus | reverse complement strand
CCGGGAGTGTGCCCATAACAATCTACGGAATGATATACGCTTATAATGCTTTATAATCCATGCGCCGTTCGCATCACTTCGCTCGTAGTGTATCACGGTCACAACGGTCCATTGTTTCACGTGATGTAACCTTGTTTGCCGAGTGACGGTGCCAAAATTTGAAAGGCAGAACAAGAACTTACGTCCGCAGACTCCAGAGCACAGTAAGTTTTCTCCAATATTGAGACTTCATTCATATTGTCCTCCAGTTCTCAAGCCTATTGACGGGCTTGTTCCAGGTGGATATAGCGCGGGATTGAGGAAAGAATCGACGAGAAGAAAGCACTTGTATCATTCGGAATTGTGCACTCTGACCAACGCTCAATTATTATGGTTCGCTGATCATCTCAGTCGGTGACACTAATCTCAGACCAGAATGTACTGTATGCATTGACCAAGCAGTTGGCGTTGATGGCATCTGCTATTTATCGCCTGCATCGAAGTGCTTGCCTGGGCCATCTTCACTGTCCCTCTTGCCGAATCAGTTACATTGTGTTTCAGGTACAGAAAGGAGCAGACGCAGAACACAATGCCCCGACGCAGTCTGCGACCAAAAAGTCTACAGAAAAGGCATTCAAAAGCCAAACCCGAGGACAAGGAAGCATGGGAGCGACAAGAGAAGCGCATCGCGGAAAACTGGCACATGGTTCTCGTAAGATCCCTTTGCAATGCCGACCATGGTGAGTCCGCATTCTTGGGAAGGTCAAAGGGGGTAATGTCATGTTAAGGGATTCTTGTGGTTTCATGCGGGGTCGGGGACAAGGAGGCCCAAGAATATTTACGTCTGCCTGATGTCGCATCACCGCGGAGGGCTTGTTTGGCGGCACGCGACTTCACGGAATCACTCTTCTGGTCACGCACCCATTCATTTGGGGTCGTATTCGGTGCTTGTTCGGAACCCTGCGCCCTTATCAGAATGGCTCGCGGCGCTTACCTGTGGTGTGACTCTTCTCCCTCACCGCACCGCACTCGCACCACAGGATGAAGTTTCTCAGTTCGATCTCTAACGCATTCATTGATGCCAGCATCTTCACCTGGGATATTTTCCTCACATTGGGAAATCTTGTTCGCTTCAGTCGTCCTGTAGGTAAAGTCACCCCAGAAGGCCACCCTGGCTATGGAGGACATTGGCCAGAGTTTAGGCCACCGCAGGAGGGCGACAGCCGATCTAGTTGCCCCTGCTTGAATGCAATGGCGAATCACGGTACGTCTTCACCTGGCAATAAATATCGCACCACCTAGCTCATCAGATATCGGGTCCTTCTTGAATGGGTCCAGGTATCATTGCACGTAGTGGAAGGGGCATCAAGTTCAGCGAAGTTCCCGAGCACATTCATGCTACGTACAACTTCAGCCCCTCCTTTTGCTACTACATATGCCACTTCACCGCCCGCATGTTGAACAAAAGCTACAGTAAGGATACGTTTGATTTAGAGGAAATCAGTGTGCACAATGGAATTGAACATGATGGTTCGCTCACTCGTGAGTAGTACATATATTCCTTTTGATCAGTATCTCATTCTACTTAGGTCATGATGCAGCACTGCAGCCGAATCAAGCGATCAATCATCCGCCTTTTGTTGAGGAGGTTTTCACGTTTGCTACTGGAAAGGATGCCGATGGGCACCCGCTATTTACCGTCAAAGATCTGTCACGCATTTTGGGAAAGCGTCGTGTAGACTGCAAGGCAGCGAATAAAGCGTACACTCTCCGATTCCCTCAAAGGCTTTTTGGCACTGCCAAGTACGTTGTTCGTCGACGCCTCTCTGCCACATTTTAATGTATTACAGCACGTCGACGATCCCAACCATCTTTGGAGGCAGAGCGGATGATGTCAAGGTGATGTTTACAGAGGAAAGGATCCCTGAGGGGTGGGAATCGCGGGTCCGCAAGCCCTACGGGCTCACCATTCTCAGGCTCAACTTTACCGTTTTCTCAATGGAGTTTGGGATTCGAGAGTCTGACTGGGCTGTTGAAACGAGGCAGGGTGTCAGCACGGGTGACCAGGCTGTTGAAGAATCTTGAAGGGTCGTGATGATAACTCGGATGATGGTTCTTCTTTTGAATACTCCTTCTCTTGTATCCTTCCTAGTTCCTGTACCGATGGACCATGTCACCATCATCGATCTCTCTCACTCGCTAGTTGAGCCAGTTCCTTGTTATCCAGGAGATCCTGGATTCAAAATGACGCTGGCATGTGCTTTCCCCCTCATCACCACCAAACCCAAATCAGACGATCCACCCGTTTCAAGCACGACCGAAGAATCAGACTCTCATGCGCTAGTCGTTCGTGTGCACGCCCTCTCGCTCAGCACCCACACAGGTACACACATCGACGCCCCCTTCCACTTCTTCCCATCCGGCCAAACGTTGCATGAGATTCCTATTGCCCAATTCGTCGGTCGGGCGATCATCCTAGACGTTCGACATCTCGCGCAGGATCGGGCAAGAATCAGTTGGGCCAGCCTCACAGCTAGCACGGGGAGGGACAACAACATAACGACAGCGCTATCCAGTATCGGATCGCGCACAGACGGCAAGGCAGACATCGTGTTGCTCTGGACGGGCTGGGATGTCCACTGGGGCACCCCAAAGTACTTTTCACACCCTTACTTCTTGCGGGACGTTGCCTCTGCGCTGTGCGATCTCGGTGCCAAGATTGTCGGCGTGGACGTGCTCAACCCAGACGAGACCCCCGCGGGAGACGCAGAGACAGAGGACGGATGGGGAATGCACGAAACGTTGCTAGGTCGTGGCGTTCTCATTTGCGAGAATCTAAACGGACTCGGAGAGTTGGCTGGTGGGGATGAATTCGAGACGTGGGTCAGTTTGATGCCTTTGAGTGTTCACCATGCGGATGCTGCGCCTGTACGAGCGTTTGGTTGGAAGCAACCTGTACACTGAATAGGAGTTTACTCTTGTTTACCATGCCCCTAAGACCAAGACATCCAAAAGTTTGGAACGTCAAAGCGCGGCGCTTCCACCTACCAGGCACTGTTTCACAGAGTCGCTTGTTTACGTGCAGTTGCCTCTTTGAAGCCATTTGTATCGTATTGTCTAATGCCTCAGCTCTAACAGGTCATTCGGGATGAGGCAACCTTTCATGTCAGCCTTGTCAGTGCACTGACACCATGACGAAGCACACCTGAAAGAGCCGGTAAATTGGTCCTAGCATTCCTTGGGGTGATGTGGGCCTTTCCGCGAGTGTGGACAATAGCGTTCACAGCCGATGGTCCACACTGATCCAGATATATAAGTCTGGTAGGATGTTCATCTCGTCGGTCGTCCGTGCTCTCAGTTATCGCGCCAGTCGCAGCAACATCAACTCCCTGAGCCACGCCTTTCCTGTGTGTCTTGTTACACTACCCAGTTCACTCGTGCCGAATACTGATGAAAGTAATGTCTGACAGGATCTCCCAGCTCCGAAGAGAGTATTCGGTTTCGCAGATATGCAATACAAAGAACGTATTTCCTCGCCAAAGCCTTCCCTCCGCGGGTTGGATTTCTTGATTTCGCCATCCGTCACACCACTCAAGCTCCGCAATACCGATCATGACGCGGACTCGACGGTAGAGGACGAAGATGAATACACCCTCAGTGCCTACGGCGATATCTCACTTAGCGAAATCATGGTGCCTCCCTTGGATGGCTCGGAGTCGAGAAAACCCCGACCCCGCCTCCGCCTTAGAATGCAGCGGCCCCCCATGCCAAAGCGTCGATTTAACCATACTCCTATGACAGATCCGTTGCCTAACACTGGTGACATGGAGCTTGATCAGGATTGGCCAGATAGTCCCAGGTCTGTCGAAAGCGTGAGTCCCTCCACCGTGTTTCGTTTTCGCTACTCACCGCTACCTCTTAATTCACTCCCAGAACCCACCTTGGTTCCAGCATGAACTGGTGACATCCCCTCTTCCCATCGATCTTCCAACGCAGGGAAACAAGTCGACAAGGAACAGCGGTACGAGCCTGGAAAGACTCGTAAACGGGTTATTACCGCGTTCACCTTCAATTCGGCTGTCACCACCAGGTTCGCCCACTACCCAGGCGATCAGCCTGCTGCAGTCCCACCCTACGAATGCGCCTGCACTTCAGAATCAGAAACCTTGGAAGACCAGACTTCCTCCCCGCCTCCCAATTCCAAAGTGGGACATATAAATCATCTACACCTGTGCTTTGGAAGCAGTGCCTCATCATGCGTATCCAAACCTTTAAAACTTGAGGTTTCGTACATGATTTCCGTTCTCAATATCGTTCTCGACTTTCTGTCGTCTGCTATGTACAATGTTTGCGTATTTGTACCAAGACTCAGCAATATCCATGCAAAAATCATCCATGCTTTGGATCTGATTCAGTAGTATTGTGATACATGGTAAGGCAGCCAACATTAAACGAAGCACCAGTCTCTAGAGGTGAATGTATTCAGCAGAAATTCAGAAGATGACTAAATAATATCAGCGGCTTTGGGGGCCTTAGCCAGTCGTGCAGAATGTGTTTCGCTTAAAGTGTTATAGTTGGGACAGACAAAGGACCATCTGCCTAGCACACAACTTTAAGCATCATTCACGGCAGGAGCAGCCACTTTTTCAAGAGCTTGGGAAAGTTGGGCGTTCCGAGACCCGTTACAGGGTCCCAACCCTTGCTCGTGTTGAACCCTGGCGTACCACAGCCAGGGTTGGTACCGTTGGTGATATCGTTGAAAGCGTCAGCAAAGTCAGCACTATAGATCTGCCGTCACGTCAATAGTTTAGCCAGCAAGAACAAAGAAAAAGCACTCACGACGGGGTTTATAAATCCAATGGTAGACTTGTTTACCGCAAGTCGTGCATCATTCACCAACGTAAGAATGGCTCCAACAACGGGTGTAGCGGCAGAAGTGCCAAAAGTACGAATGAATTCGTCGTCGACCTATTGTTGTAGCAACACATCGTCCCAGGGAACAAGGCACCTTACTTACCGCACTCACGAAGTTGGCGCCATTAGCAGAGATATCAGGATATGCACGAGACTAAACGCTCGATCATGTAAGTAGCATGATAAAAAATAATACACCCAGCCAACCTTCCCAGTAGAGTTCCAGATGTTGCTAGGGTATGTCGGAGGGGTATTCTTCAAGTAGGAACTGACCGCATCCGTCTGGTATTTAGGCATCTCAAAGCGGTTGCTCCATCCACCACCGGATTGGATGAGCTCCTCGCACGCGTCTTCGCTATCGTAAACGGTCTTGCCAGGACTGACTTGCGTTGCGCCGACTGAAGTAATGTAGGGACAAGTAGATGGGAATCTAGGACTGAAATTTTTGCCACCTACAGTCTGAGTGCCTACACGAATGTCTTGACAAGAATATCATTCGACAATGGACACAACACACCATTTGGGTTCAGACATAGAGCATCGTTTCCTGCAACGCCATGATCACCGGAACTGAAGAGAACAGTGACACCCATGAGACCAAGTTTCCCATATTCGGCGCACTGGCGCGTCGTGTAATGGAGTGAAAAATCGGCTTCGCTGTATCCGTAAGAATTGGAGATCACATAGGCGGGTTTCACTGTGCCACAAGCTTCGGGACCTGGTCACAGTCTCAGCTCAGAAAGTGGCCAATTGGGCTATTCTGACCATCATATCCTCCAGGTGCTGTATCGGGATAAACACCATCCTCCGTCGTGTCGTCACCACCCTCAAAAGTACAATATGAACCATCGAGTGCATCGAGGAAGTTGTTGAAGGATGCACCTGTTCTGAGTGAGACAACAAGAGTGTGATCCGATCAGAATTCAAACCATGAACAAGATCACCGACTTGGTACAATGTGACATTTTGTTCCGCGGTGACTAGACTCATTGCATACTGAAGATCGGGGTCTGATTCTCCATTGACCTCAAAGCTTTGGTTCGGGCTCAGTGTCCCTGTCGGGTTGTAAGCATCTCACAGGGGCGGAGTCACGATGTACATCCAATGTACGTACCTCCATCGATAGAGACCATAATGGGCTTGACACCAATGAGATCTGCAGAAAAATTCCTGGCGAATAAATCGAGATCCTGTTGGCGGTATGATTGTGGGGTATACTCGACTACGCGTTGCTTCAGACAAAATCGTTGAATGACACACCCTTACTCACCAACACCATAGCTATTTTTCTCCGGAACAAATGGTCTATACCACCCAAAGTCATATAGTGCACGGAGACACGCGGGTGTAATATGGGTATCGCAATTCCCGAGCTTGTCCGGATCCAGCGCTTCACCAGTCGTCTTTGGGCCTTTCCAAAGCTGACCAATGGAGTCGGTTGACATTTCCACAGTGGAACGCTTAGGCAACTTGGCATCAAAGTGGATCGTAGGGGTCACAAAGTCAATGTGGGTTGTTAGGTGTTCCGGGAGGTAATAGCTTTCACACGCTGAGCATACCGTGTCGGCCGAGACGTATACCTTGACAATGTTATATCTCACGCACCAATATGTTCAGTCCCCGACTCATGCCCATACACATTGTAGCTCGTGTGTAACAGGTCCTCTGCTTCTCGGACTGTCGCCTTGAATTCGAGCCAACCTCTAGACGCGGAGAGTTTGATTCGGTTGGGTCCGATACCACTTTCAAGCAACCAGTCGCGAACGATATTGACCGTTTCGCGAGTTGGGGCGAACGTCGACGCGACTTGACCCGGTGACCAGTACTTTCCGTAGTTTACGGAGTCGGGATGGGAGACGTCATACAGGAATTCTCCATGTTCACCTGCGAGAGCGCGAAACGGAGGGGAATGATACCAGATGGGTCGTGTTTGCGAACCATGTTCCATCCTGATGGGATATGGGAACGTCGCTCGTGCGGAGGACCCGAGCTAGCGGCAAGGCTTATATACAACAAAACAAGTAGAGGGAGAAAGGAACGCATTGTTAAGAAGGGAATAAGGGATTGGTGCGAACTTACAGGCACTTCTAATTTTTATATTTTATGAAGTACGCCTGGCAAGCAAAATACTTCCGTTGATTTAATGTGGGAACTAGTAGAAAATAACCAACTTTTGCAGGATCTTGCTTACCTGACAGCCGAATTCATTCACGTCGACAAACAGGCCCAGGGATAGGGTACGACCAAAATTTCGCGCTGTTTGATCATTATAATCGTTATTGGGGTGTTGTCTGAGTCAAGCGAATGATTGGATACGTGCCAACCCCATCAGTTCCCATCAGTAGCTGATGATACCTGTGATAAGAATGTCGACACACTAGTAGTGTCCTGTTTGCTCGACCACTTTTGGGACATTCGCCAAATTGATCTTGTTGAATCGCCCATTTGGGTTCTAGTGAGTAGTGACGCTCCTTGGACACGAGTAGCCAATCGACACGGATATGACATACCATCAATCGATCAGAACAGAGGTTTCGAACTACTTGGGCCGGGAATATCTTCAAGGCTTGCACGGCGAACAGCTGGCACTAAGACTCTTGTATGCACCGCTGAATACCCCCTGTCTCTAGTATCTGGCAAAGTAGTGAGCTACCACTGACAAGTTCTAGACGAAAAATCCTACCCCTACCTGGTAGCACCTAGCCTTGCAATGGTCATGACGACGTGACAGTTACGACAACTTAGTGCTTATCACCGGCTACAGTGCACACACTCCGCAAGGCTCCGCACTATCTGTTTGCGCGCCGTTTCTTCCCTTCCTACCTTCGCCATCCGCCCACATACAGGGCCCAATTGAGTGACAATTCGGTCTCGTTGTATCCGTTAGAATGACGTAGGCAGGCTTCACCAGTGATGCCAGTGGACTTGGTACGAACAAGTTATAAGACTAAGCAGATTTAGTTAACTTGAAAGGACTTACAACGACGAGGGTAGTACGATCCGAAATCTTCAGTGTCGGAGTTAACCCACTCGAACGAACGAACCAGAAGTACAGTACACGATCACGCTTGACCTTGTGTACCTGCCTGAACGTTTTTTCGCCCCAACGTCGCGGTCTCCCCATCGTCCTGTTTGCTCGACATACCCTTGTTCTAGAGGGGGCTCAGTGGGCATTTTGGCATCATCAACTTCGTTCGGTCATCGGGAATGTCTCGTGAAAGAAGTCGGAGAACCCGTAGAATGGCCTTTGAGCTGCAAGCATCGTGAGGACTCAAGACTGTCGTGGCCCAAAACACTGCTTTTCAACATGTTCCCCATGTCCTTCTAGCTCAACGACGCATCGCTGAATCAGGTCCGTCTCTAGTAGCAATGAACCGCTACTGACTAACATCACCACCTGATTTTTCCACCCAAGCAACCTGTACTTGTCCGCTCGCCTGATTACCGTTGCGTTGTGGCATGCTGATCTCACTTGCTTGTCCCCAGTGGTCGCCGCCCTAGGCAGTAATTCTCGGAGGCAATATTTGGTCGCAACTTACAAGGACCCCTTCTCACTTTGTGCATACTCCTCTGGTCGTGCCTGGTACCCACCACCCGCACCATTGCCCTACCTCTGCAATGACGTGATTACCGACGCCGAGAATGCTGCGACTGCATAACGCCTTGTCCGTTCGCCCTTTCCTCCCCATTTGCTTTGCCCCCCCATTTACACACACCCCTCCGTCATGTGTCCGCCACCCGCATCTTCAGCCAAACCTATGACGCTCACCGTCCCCGTCCTATCCATGCCCGGTGTCAGGCCGAGCACCTCAATAACATTAACTATCACGACGTCATCGTGACCAATCAATTCCAGGCCCATCTTGCCACTTGTGTGCCGCCACCAGAATAGACACGTGTGGTCATATCGTGAGGTGACTACGAGGTGTGGGCAATCGAGGGAGCCATCAACTAGATAACCACGCGATGCGACCCACGCCCGTGTAACTAACACAATGACGACAATACGCTCGGGGGTACGCGGTACGCAAAAGGTCAAGAACGAGAGAAGGGATGGGATCGCCTCGTGGTGGTCACATTGCTGTGACTGTTGTTGTGCTGTGGTGATCACATCTCCCCAATACGCATGCAGAGGTTGGACCAGAGCGACAGGTGTACAGGTGAGCAAAAATGAGGACGAGGAAATTGCGGCGACGGTGCACACATGGAATGGTTCAAGGACTCCTGGCAAGAGATCCATTGCTAGTAGTCGAATAATATCATAATTTATGCTATATAAATTCCCCAGTTAACGTATGCCTCTTACACAGGAATACGATTATAATATTGTGCGTTCCCTTTGAGAAAAAAACTACATCCCAGTGGAGCCCAGAATAAACTTGAAGTTGATATGAACGAAAAGGGCTTGGCACATAACGTGTCATTCACGGCAGGAGTAACCACCTTTCTAAGAGCTTGGGAAAGTTGGGCGTTCCGAGACCCGTTACAGGGTCCCAACCCTTGCTCGTGTTGAACCCTGGCGTACCACAGCCAGGGTTGGTACCGTTGGTGATATCGTTGAAAGCGTCAGCAAAGTCAGCACTATAGATCTGCCGTCACGTCAATAGTTTAGCCAGCAAGAACAAAGAAAAAGCACTCACGACGGGGTTTATAAATCCAATGGTAGACTTGTTTACCGCAAGTCGTGCATCATTCACCAACGTAAGAATGGCTCCAACAACGGGTGTAGCGGCAGAAGTGCCAAAAATACGAGTGAACTTATTGTTAACCTATTGTTGTAGTTGCATGCGGGTTAGCAACGCATCGTCCCAGGGAACAAGACACCCTACTTACCGCACTCACGAAGTTGGCGCCATTAGCAGAGATATCAGGATATGCACGAGACTAAATGCTCGGTTATATGAGCAGCATAGAAAAGAAATAGATAGCCTACCTTCCCAGTAGAGTTCCAGATGTTGCTGGGATATGCTGGGGGGGTGTTTTTCAAGTACGAAGTAACATCACTCCTCTGGTAATCAGGCATTGCAAAGTAGTTGCTCCATCCACCACTGGACTGGATGACATCTTCACACGCGTCTTCGCTATCATAAACGGTCTTGCCGGGACTGACTCGCGTTGCGCCGACTGAAGTAACGTAGGGACAAGTAGATGGGAACCCAGGATTAAAAATTTTGCCATCTACGGTCTGAGTGCCTACACGAATGCCTTGATAAGAATACCATTCGACAATGGACACAACACACCATTTGGGTTCAGACATAGAGCCTTGTTTCCTGCAACGCCATGATCACCAGAACTGAAGAGAACAGTGACACCCATGAGACCAAGTTTCCCATATTCGGCACACTGGCGCGTCGTATAATGGAGTGATAGCCCAGCCTCGTTGTATCCGTAAGAATTGGAGATCACGTAGGCAGGCTTCACTGTGCCACAGGCTTCGGGACCTGGTCACAGAATTGTCAGCTCAGAAAGTGGCCTATTGGGCTGTTCTGACCATCATATCCTCCAGGGGCTGTATCGGGATAAACACCATCCTCCGTCGGGTCGTCACCACCCTCAAAAGTACAATATGAACCATCGAGTGCATCGAGGAAGTTGTTGAAGGATGCACCTGTTCTGAGTGAGACAACAAGAGTGTGATCCAATCAGAATTCAAACCTTGAACAAAATCACCAACTTGGTACAATGTGACATTTTGTTCCGCGGTGACTAGACTCATTGCATACTGAATGTCGAGGTCTGACTCTCCATTGATCTTGAAGCTTTGGTTCGGGCTCAGTGTCCCTGTTAGATTATAAGTATCTCGCAGGGACCAAGTCACGATGTACATCTAATATGCGCACCTCCATCGATAGAGACCATAATAGGCTTGACACCAATGAGATCTGTAGAAAAATTCCTGGCGAATAAATCGAGATCCTGTTGGCGGTATGATTGTGGGGTATACTCGACTACGCGTTGCTTCAGACAAATCGTTGAATGACACCCCCTTACTCACCAACACCATAGCTATTTTTCTCTGGAACAAATGGTCTATACCACCCAAAGTCATACAGTGCACGGAGACACGCGGGTGTAATATGGGTATCGCAATTCCCGAGCTTGTCCAGGTCCAGAACTTCTCCAGTCGTTCCTGGACCGCTCCCAAGACGACCGATAGTTTTGGCCAACGCTTTGATCGATATTTCGTCAGCGGAGCGCCTGGATAACTTGGCATCAAAGTGAATCGTAGGGGTCACAAAGTCAACGTGGGTTGTTAGGTGTTCCGGGAGGTAATAGCTTTCACACGCTGAGCATACCGTGTCGGCCGAGACGTATACCTTGACAATGTTATATCTCACGCACCAATATGTTCAGTCCCCGACTCATGCCCATACACATTGTAGCTCGTGTGTAACAGGTCCTCTGCTTCTCGGACTGTTGCCTTGAATTCGAGCCAACCCCCAGATGCGGGGAGCTTGATCCGGTGGGATTCGATACCACTCTCAAGCAGCCAGTCGCGAACGACATCGATCGTTTCGCGACTCGGTGAGAATTTCGATGCGACTTGACCCGGTGACCAGTGCTTTCCGTAGTTTAGAGAGTCGGGATGGGAGACGTCGTACAGGAATTCCTCCAGATTCTCCATGTTCGCCTGCGAGAGTGCGAAACGGAGGGGAATGATACCAGATGGGTCGTGTTTGCGAACCATGTTCCATCCTAGCGGGATATGGGAACGTCGTTCGTGCGGGGTCCAGCGGGAACGAATAGGATCTGAGCTGGTAGCATGGCCTAGACACAACAAAACGAATGGAAGGAGAAAGGAGCGCATCGTTGGGAGGGGAAATGTTTGTTGCGAACTTACGGGCATTCAAAGTATTTATAGTTTCGTACGCCGAGCATTGTGAACGGACAAAGTTCGGTTGCTGTAATCAGGCATGTTAATAAATCAGCGGAGCAATGTGATGGTACGTAACACGAAACTTTGCATGGTAACATCAGGTACTCACTGAGAAACATTCACCGCTCAGCCCAAGCGTGGCAGAACCACATAACCATGTTATACTGGAAGTAGGCCGGATGTATTGAACTTGGACAAAGTTGGTACAGCAACTGCAAATGTTAGACCTGTTGACTTCACATTAATGCCATCGCCGTTTGAGCACCAACCACGTGTCCATTTAGAAGTTCTATAGGCATCTACGATGACGAAGCTGAACAAATGAAAACCGTTCCGTTCATGTTTCTCAATGAAGGTTTCCGTTGTCGCAAGTGCAGAAAACGATGTGACATTTGTGACATTTTTTGTGACATAACAGTAAAACTTTAGTAAAACTACCCTACGAAGCCTCTTTCAAAAATCCATTAGATAGCATGAAACCAATATCTACATAGTCTCTAGAGTTGTCAAAGACGACCTGTGGGACGTGAAAAATGCCAGCATTACCGCGTCTGCCGAAAATCTTGTTCATTATCAGTCATGTCTTGTTTCGATGTAGGCGATAGCATCTCCGAGGGTATCGTAGAACGCATCCGGACCTAACAATCTAACAATACCCGCATTCACAAATACTTCTCGAATACCAGGTCGGAGATGCGTGATATACAGATGAACACCTCGGTTCTGAGGGTTTTTCAATGTCTGATCACGAAGCCAAGATGGAGCTCCTCACCTTGTATGACTCCAGCAACTCGTGGAAAATTTGGACAGCCCTTGAGTTCAGATCGATTAGCAGGATGCAACGGAATAAAATGGGTACACATACGACGCGTCGCAGTGGTCAACATCCGCCATGTGAAAAACCAATACGCTTGGAGGTTGCCTTCTAGGTTCTTCAGATGGATGCGCATGGTGTGCACCATACAGTTCAAATCTCCGCAATCGCCCTGCCAGTGATGCGAGTTATTGGTACGGTGTGGCCAGGTGAGAATACCGACCTTTCAACTGGGAGCTATTGGCTGATGAGGGTAAGTGGAGAGTCGGATACATTGATTATTCGACGTACCAAAGTCAAGGCTCTCCCGAATACGTACGATCAATGTCCCGGGAATGTCCTCGACTTCGGGGACATCAGTCACAGGTCGCCACTGAGCTGTACCGGGAACACGACCCTATATTACACCGCCAGTTAACATATGGAAGCCACGAAACTCGGCAGCTCACTAGCACTGTCATGCGAGTTTTTGACGCCCGTCGTACGACCAGTAAAAGCGCTATAATCAAACTGACAACAATACCAATCTCAACACTCCAGATGACGGAAAGAGTGAACGTGATGAACATCATCGCCAAATCCATCCATGCTCCGATCCTAGCGTTAAAATGCATGTGTCAGGTGTATTATGTCCGAATAACGACGACGCACTTGTAGTAATATATGAAGTCATGCGGAATCTCGTCAAAGAGAGTCATAGCAAACAAACAAATGCTGGAAAGAAGTATTAGAATGCACTACGACAACGTGGGGTAAATTGAAAAACAAACATAGATGCCAAAACACATTTGGGCAAGAAGTAAAGAGCGGGAAGCAGGAAGAACGTCGATAGAAGGACAAGCACCGCGGTGATGAGTGAGGCCAGCTGTGTTCTCGCACCGATGTCACCATTGATCCGAGATCTGCCATCGTCAGGGTCCTATGCTCCGAATGGTTGACAAATTCGCGAACCTAACAATCGAGCCGAATGCTGGAAGGGTCCCAGGGACAAATGATCCAGCAAGGTTGGCCGCACCTAATGCAACAAGCTCGCGGTTTGGACTAATCGAATGTCCGAAGCGTTCACCGTTCTGCTTCGCAGCGACAATGCTATCCAAAAAACCAATGACTGTGATTATACTATGAATGCTAATCAGCTCTCAGCTCGATGTGTACTAAAAGAACTCACATCGCAGTAGATGTTGTGCCGCGCATCAGAGAATAGGTGTGTGAACCTAGAGGAAACTTGAAGAAATGTTTGCCAGTCGAAACAGACACGGAACCCAGAATCGCGACGCCACTTTGTTCCCAACTGAGTTCATCAGATATCCCTAGGAGAGCATTCAGTTAACGGGTGTGAAAAGCACGTGCATCGCTGCGACTTACAGGTGGAGAAAACAACGACGAGAAGAACCTCGGGAAGCCGATAGATCCACCAGATCTTCTTGAAGGATTCCTTGAAGAACCGGAGGAGAATTAAAATGAAGAACGCCCCAAAACTGATTAGCGTTGTCAGTTTATGAGAGTGTGTCCAGACACTCTCAGTTAGAAAGATGATCTTGTCCAAAGTTGTCTCAGGTTGGACTTGGTCCTCCCAAGCGGCCAAACCAAACATCGGGATAAGTTGCTCACTAAGCGAAACGTCAACAGTGCACAAAAGTAGGGAATTGGTGCTTACACGATGATCACGACGGCAACAGCACTGACGAATCCACGAAGAAGGGCACGACTAAGAACAACGTCCAAGAAGCCAAGGCGAAGAAAACCCAGAAGAGACGCAAACAATCCGACCTGGGCGTTGAGGTATGTAGCGGCCTGATAAGGTTGTAGAAAAACCGTACCTGGAAACCTATCGCAGTGGCGACGGCAACACCTAGTTTATCGGGAGAAGCATCTGGAGACATGCGGCGATATTCGGTAACAGCTTGACCAACAAGCAACGACAAAGCAGCTTCCGGCGCCACGTTAAGTTGTCTTGAGGTTCCAAGTAAACTGTAAGCTATAGGTGGTATAGAAGCTGAAAACTGGTAAAGGGGGTAGCACCGAGGTAAATTATGAATGAGAATATTAATGCTCACAAGGCCAGCGGTCGGTCCGACTTTGGCTAACGAGGCGCCATAACTAACAGATAGGGGTATGAGCATAGCAGCAAGTGAGATGCCGGCGAGCATGTCGCCTCCGAGTCTAAACCGAGTAAGTGGTGGTCCTACAACAAGACCGTAAAGACATACAGAGAGAACGAGTAGTCAGGAATCCACGCGGTTGAGGGGACATAATATCGCATTCTCCTTGCGAACTTGGAATCACGCATCTTGGTTCGCTTGCTTCCCTCGAGTACTGGAAAGCTAAATTGGTCGCAAAGTAGGAGGACTAGACAGAAACTCTCACCGGCCGTCGAGGCCGCATCTTCCGCGGGTGTGTTTGCGCCGTATGAACGAGCTGGCCCAGCTTCGACATCATCTCGATTAACAAGTGGTGCTCTCTCTTGCGCACGTACTATTTCGCGAAACGAGGAGATGGAGGTAGAGGTAGATATTGTGTTGAATGGAGTGTCATTTGGATGCAAGTAACCACTCATTTCTACCGAGCAGTCCTTGACTCGATGCTTGGAAGTTGGAACGCCAATGCGGATTCAGAGCGCAGGAACGCAATATATGTCCCAGTCACGTGCACCGCGGAACATCCGACGGAGGATGTAGATAGTGATAGGTTTGCAAATAACGAACGACGACAAACCCATTTCAAAATAAGAGTACATCATCCTGACCAAGTCTTCAACGACAACGGTCTGCAAAGAGTTTGCCAGCAATGACCAGGTATGGGCAACACGCCTGGTATGCCCGCCACCAAAACCAAACAAAGCCAACCACAATGAAGGGAAGCGGTTAAGTTCCTACAGACTGGACACGTCCCTTTCTTCTGTCCGTCATGTCGCAACTTACCTTGACTCTTCTGGCGGCGTCGTTGGCCTCTTCAGCATTGGCCACCCCTCTCTCCACCTCTCCTTATACCGCCCAGCGCCGCCCGTATCTTGGCGTCGCACCCCTCGTCGACGTTGAACACGTCCACGGCACCATCAACAACTCGTACATCGTCGTGCTCAAGGATGATATACCCACCTCATTGATACAGAACCATCTCAACTTTTTGCAGTCAGCTCACCAGGCCGACTCGCTCCTCGGGGACAGTGTTGCCTCTGGGCTACGTCATGTCTATGACACCCACATCAAAGGTTATGCTGGGCAGTTCACTGATGGAGTTCTGGAACAGCTACGCGGAATGCCCGAGGTTGATTTCATAGAGCGTGATCAAGTTGTCCACATTGCCGATGAGGTCGGCACAATTTCTTCTCAGAAGGGTGCTCCCTGGGTATGCACATTCTTCTTCCATACATACGTGTTCTTATTCCTAGTTTCACAGGGTCTCGCCCGTATCAGCCACAGAGAAAAACTTACCTTTGGCACTTTCACAAACTATATTCACGAGTTAAACGGTGGTGAGGGGGTTGACGTTTACATCGTCGATACCGGCATCAACACCGACCATCTTGAGTATGAGGGACGTGCGTCTTGGGGCAGAACCATTTCAACTGATGAAAACGATGAGGATGAGAACGGTCATGGCTCACACTGCGCTGGTACTATCGGGTCTCGCAAGTACGGTGTCGCCAAGAAGGCAAATCTTATTGCCGTCAAGGTTCTCGGTGCCAATGGCAGTGGATCCATGTCTGACGTCGTCGCAGGCGTCGCATATGTCTCGCAACAGGCTCAGGCGAAAGCTGAAGCTGCTCGCGCTGAAGTCGCTGCTACTGGGAAGACCGCCCACAAGGGCTCCGTTGCCAACCTGAGCCTTGGGGGATCCAAATCGCCGTCCTTGGACATCGTTATCGACAGGTCCATTGATGCTGGGCTTCACTTTGCAGTCGCAGCCGGTATGCCAGTCTCATAAAATGTCTTATTTCCTTACTTATACGATACAGGCAACGACAACAAGGATGCCTGTAACTATTCACCTGCTGCCTCCAAGAAGGCAATTACTGTCGCAGCCTCAACGCTTGGTGATGAACGAGCTGACTTCTCCAACTATGGTTCCTGTGTGGATGTATTCGGCCCCGGTCTGAACATCCTCTCCACCTATAGGGGTTCTAAGACGGCCATTGCAACACTTTCGGGGACTTCCATGGCGTCACCTCACGTTGCTGGTTTGATTGCGTACCTCCTTTCTATCTACCCCTCCGTGACATTCAACCCATCCATTCCTCTGGAATCTTCTGAGCCACGCAAGGTCGGGAAGACTCATGTTTCCATCTATGCCATTGCCCGTGCAGCCCTTCCTTATTGGATCTCTCAATACCTTCCAGCACCTGACTTCTTTGGCCCAGTCGCTCAAGGCCCAGCCATGGGAATAACTCCTGCACAGCTCAAGGCTGCTATCCTTGAGCTCTCGTCTCCTGGTCTCATCACGGATGTCAAAGGATCACCTAACTTGTTGGTGTTCAACAATGCTACTATCTGAGAGATTGCTGGGTGGTCCCCTTTAGTATTCCTTAATGTTATTTCATAGTGATCTATCTGCATATCTTGACACATGCCGTGCTCTAGCGTGTCCTGTAGCGCCTTGGTCACCTTAGCTACAATCGCTATCACGTCCAGGGTACTCGTTGAGTCGTTTCCCAGATGCAATAGATTCCGAACATCATGGTGTACCATGCCCTGCGTCAAATGTGCCTTTACTACTGAGCTTCCAAACGTCTTTCGACGCATGCATGAGCTCGTATAGCTGGCCCAACTGTTCCGCGGACATCTGGCAAATTGCACACAAAGCTAATGAATAGTTAACTGTGGATATGCACACAGAATTACCTTTTCAAAGGTGGTAGGATCAAGCCTTTTAAAGCTCGTAGCACTCGAATCGTGAGGCAATTCATCCAGATAGATATTCCATTGCGTTAGGAAACCCATTGTGTGAACAGGATTCGAAACCTCCCGGTGACGGCGAAATTCTTGCAGCAAACTGTGAGCAAGAACCAGTAGAGATTGCAAGACAGCGCCTACCATCCTTGACATATGCATCTCCAAGCGAGCGCATCTCGATTGGGAGTTTCCTGTGTGCCCTTAACAACCTACGATACAATCTGAGACAGATGAAGTGAACAACTCGGCCTAGCACGAAGCAACTCACGGAATTGGTGGATATATACTCGCACTCGCCTTTCGAAGGTCCAGAGGCTTTGAAGAAATAGACTGTGCAGCCCGAACGCAACTTGGAATCATCACTAGCACTTGTATGCCAACGAGGAAGTTGGGTCCAGGTCTGTTGCTTTGGTAAGCAAGATCGCTAGTTTGGTTACCGACTGAGGCCTAGGCTATCAACTCGATGACGAGCGAGACGAGCTGGTCTCCGCACCATTATCTATAGGGCACAGACAGTGTCTATCCAGCAAAAATGATATTCACTACAGAAATCCGACCTGCAGACTTTCTGACACAATGAATCACACCCAGTGTGCGACAATACGGGCTTCCTGTCTCAACGCGACTATCGCCTCTGCGTCCGAGTCCCGGTCTGCCTGCCACGCCCGAAGCTCAACCGCGATCGCGATCGCGTCCAGCGTTGCTGCGCACCCTTTGTGTGCTGCTGGGAACCCGTCGAGGAGACTGCGATGGGTCAGTAGCGTGTCTAGATAGGCGCCATTCGTTGTCGGAAACGCGTCTAGAGCGGGGTAGGGGTACGGGGATGGAGAGAGGGCGGGGGACTCTGGGGCGAGCGAAGCGAGAATGGATTGGAGGAAGTGGCATCCGGGGAGTTGAGAATGATGGGCGACGCTGGGCAAGGTGGGCAGGTGGGCGGGGTGGGGTTGGTCGGAGGAGTTGGAGTTTGAGCTTGATGACTCCGATGCGTCGGACTAGACGGAGGTGAGACGGGAGATGGGGAGGGAAGAAGAGGACTTGCCTGATACGGGTCCGTGCTTGCATCGTGCTCGTTTGCACTTTGCAATGCATATGGGACATAACCCGCCGTTTCTGTTTCGGGAGCCTTTCTCCAGTGATCATCAGCGATAACGTCGCGGCATTAAATCGCAGGAGACTGACTTTGAACGGGCCCTTGGTGAGAGAGAGGGCTTGCAAAAGTTGGCAGAGATCGACTTCGGGCTGATAAACCTATAGGATGGCGAGGAGAGTTGAGTAATTGAGTCATACAATGGTAGTTTTGAACGGACTGGAAGCCCGAATTCGTGACCAAAACCTTGAGCGACCACAGGTCCGACTGGGGAAGCCATCTCAATATCCATCGCGGCCATGACTTGGGTGGTAAAAAAGGAGAGGGGGGAGGATAAGTGATAGATAATCGATGTGGCGAGTCATGCGTTAGGGTCTTCCGAGTATTTGTAGCACCTCGCAGCGACATGCGTCATCGGGCACCTTTGCCTCGTGTTTATAACATGACCCGAATGCTGGGCTAGTCTGGAAGCCAACGTGTCTCAACCGACCATGAGGTGAGGCGTTGTGACCCATAGTACGCGACTTGGGTTAGGGCAATGGGGATCAGAAAGTGTTTGGGCCAATCGGCGACCTCGATGACTCTGGGCGGTCCGACAATGAAGTTCGACGTTCAACACCCAGGTGACACACCCAATAAGCTCCACAGAACTTGTTGATTGAACGTGTGCGCAACGGGCCTGAAAGGAGACGGTCAACGACGTGTTGTTTCCATAGCGAGGAAGAATGGGGCTCAGAGAGAAGATGGAGTCCCTGCCTTAGCGACAGGAAGATCATGCAGAAGCGTCCGAAAGACCTCCCGTCAACATACATGGCTAACAGATACGATGGATTTCATCCATGCCATTTCGAATGGCAACCGTCCGAGGACTCACTTTGTATGAACGTGAAACTTGCAAGTTGCAACACCCCACTGCCACCTGGCACATGGTTGTCATCCACCACCACTACCTGCTGGGTCATTTATCTCTTCAGGCTGGGGTCAACGTTAGCCTCACGACGCTCCAGCGAGTGGCTGTTACGGGCGCATCAAATTCTCGGCAATGGCGAGAATCGTGTTCGTAAACCACAGCATTCAGGTTGGCATTCACATGGCATGGCGGTCGAACCTGACGCGCGTGCCCCACAGAGTGAGTGATCCATCTTTGGCAACCTCTTGTCAGACAGCTTTCAAATAGCATTACACCCCCGAGCTGACAGGTCGGGGTCGTCTCGCTAAATCACTTACGAGCTCCACTAACTTGCTGCAAGCGGCGTAGCATAGTGACCCCTGGTATGTCGCCTTTTTCCCGAAGCTTTTCATCTCAACCCTATCTAAACCTGGTTTGTGTTTGTTGCTCTTTCTGCAGCTTGCTGGTCGCAGCCTTCCAACTCAAGTCGCCTTGCGTAACCATGCATGATGATCGTGACACAAAGCATACAAGGCTTGCCAGTGAACCGGAAAGTTACGCACACTATGATACCCCATGTATGTCATATAAGCATAGTGGAGTAACTTCGTTCGCTCATCCTGGCCGTTAGTGGTGCGTGAAAACGATGGCGTTGGAGGGACAAGCAATGGTCAAGGCAAACCTGGTACAGGTGATCCCAGGCCTGGAGACGACGACGACAAAACCAATACCGACTTGTTGAATAATTGGATGCAACGGCTACAGGCTCTTACTGTTGTGGTATGTCGACGCCATGTCCGTTGAATAATGCGCATAAATGGCATTTCTTCATTTTAGACTGCCTTTTTAGCATCCATGGATGGAGAGATGTTCTCCCTGACCGCTATCAACACACAAATCGGGCTTCCCTTGAGCACCACTTCTCGTCAGATTGTATATTCTTGCCTTGCTGGGGCGTTGATTTTCCATATTTGTGCAAGTGGGTGTCTCTTGCATTGTTAATTGTGCTACCTCATGTCATGTGCAGCTATTCTGGGTTATATCGGGTCGTTCGCGTTGATTCGCTACCGGATCATCGAAGACAATACAAAGGTCGGTACCACCAGACTCTCAGGCTGGTCACAGCTCAACCAGCACAGATTCCCTCGCGAAGGGTTGTACTAGAGCCAATCCTCTTATCAAGTTTGTTTGGCGGTTTTCCGCATCGGCCGGAGAGCATCCGGTTCCTCTCCAGCACCCGACCCTCTAGTTCCTTGTCTCCTCCGTTGGCTCTCCTTACTCATTGTTACTTTACCATCCTTTGCCTCGCGGCGGCTGGATTTGTCTTGGCGCTCACCGGGATACTCACCTTTGTATGGGGTGGCTTGCCAGCACCGGTTGGTATCTTTTCCACTGTTTGTCTTGGGATCGCCATCAGTGCAGCTTTGTGGGCAATTGCTTTATAGATTGCGTGCGTATGTTCACTGTGTTCTGGGAAAAATAATAAAGTTTTTACCACCGACCTTGTACCTGGACGTACAAAACCCTGCTGATCCTCTAAACCAGCTTATGACTGTTTTTGATCAATCTCATTGAATCTTCCTTTTCTCGCGTCCTGTTTCTCTGGTTCCTGGCATCTGCCAAAGTCCAAGGTACATTTCCCATGTCTCCCATGGCAATTTCCTTCGCAGTCTTTAGATTTGCAGTTACGGTACCGGGTGGGCAGGACCACTTTGTCCAAGAATTCCGATGTCATTCAAACAAATCGCTGAAAGCGTTCCAAGGTGTTGGCAGGTGTACAAGACTACGTGCGAAAATGCAGTGGTATACCCACACCGCACAGTCCCTTGTCCTGAATCATCTCCCGAACTATCCATCGTGTCCGTCTTTCAATCTCACACCACCGAATACTGGAGTGTTGCCTGGTAGCTCAGGCTTCACGAAGACCTTCTGAAATCTCGGCGATACTGTCTCGGGTACATATAATCTGAAAAATCGGACCAGGGCAACTCGGCTATTTGCCATGGCGACTTGTAGCTGTGGATCCTGACAGCCAAATAGCATACCGATTCAGCACGATGATGACTGACGACGCATTAGAATCGGCCGGACCCGGCCACGAGACTGAAAAGGGTAGCTTCAAAGAATCTCTCCTAAAACACCGTCGGTTGTGATTCTTCGTTTCGTTCTGTTGATACACGCGGATAGCGTTGCAGACGAACTTGGGCTTTGTGAGAGATCGAATCGTGCTTTGCCATCTGCAGAGTTGTGTAGAAAGTCTAGCGACGCATCCGGGAAGCGTACCATTTGAGTTGAAACATTTAATTGCGTTCAAGCCATTGTGGCCATGGCTGAAACGTTTTTTTTTGGAGAGCTGGCTAGCTTGACTATGACAAGTACTAGATGGCGGCCACAAGCCTTCATTTGAGCTGGAATAGGGTACTTGGTAGTCTCGCACGAATACTCAGAAGCTATCAGATCGATCTATCCTCTGTTCCCATCATATCTCTCGTGGATGCAACAAACGGACATCTAAATAAGTCAATAGCAGTGGGAAGCGGGTGCCATCGTGACTGGGTCAGGGAACCGAATGGTCTAGGTGAACAAGCTCAGACCCAAATTTGGATGAAGGAGAAGACCAAAATGGGTCACTAGCTTCTGTACCAACCACATTCGGTAGGTTGAAAGGGAGATGTTCGACAGCGCTGATTACGATGTGTATAAAGACATGGGGTACTCGCTGTGACTCACCCATCCACTTGTGGACGACTCTTATTGTTCCTCCTTCCGATCAGATACGCGGATTCTGAGCCATCCTCTGTCTGGCACTTCAGAACAATAATCACATCCCAAAATCGAGATGTACGCCGGAAAGTTTACCATCTTCTACGTCATTGCTACCCTTGCTGCTTTGGGTGAGTTGCCCGGTGCATCCTTGAGATGAACCTGCTAATGGTGCATTCAGCATCGGCATCACCTGTCCCTGTTCCTGTCCCTGTCCCTGCCATCGATGCACGGACAATAAATGTCCCAGTCGTTGCTGTGAGTGCCCTAAAAGCTGACATCGCCTCGACCTGGCTGACTGTAAGCATACAGCGTGAACCTCTTCCCCCAGCCATGGAAGATCTTGCAGAGCGGAGTGGCTGCTACCAGCACAACGAGGGTGTATCTGGTTGCACCTAAACCTGTTCTCTTTTCTCGCCCACGTTTATCCCGCCTTTTCGTTGAAAGACCCTGGCGGATTCCGTCGACATGACGCCATTAATGGGTCAGACCCCGATATCCTCGACTCGTCCTGTGGCAGTGATGAGCTATGCTCATTTCCTTACGCACTCCTTTTGTTGATGCTCTGCAACTGTATTTTTGGCTACTAGATCTTGTATTTTTAGTTCGTTGACTCGTGGATTTACTTGGTACTATGGCTCTTGCGTATCTAGCGCACCTGAATGGCAAAAATTTAAGGGCAAACTTGAGGCAGTCAGCCTGAACCAATTGATTTGTTTGTGAGTACAATACCTGAATTGGTCCAAAGGACATCGACAAACCCTTTGGTACCAGGTTTGCTCGACGAATTATCACAAGCACGGTTCATTGTTTGAATCCCAAAGTGCGGCAGTGGCAATATCGTGGTGTTCAAGCGCCACAACGTACTGTGGTCCGCTGCACGAACAACTTGCCAACTGCGCTTCCTTGATGGGGTTGGATATGTACAAACAAGTGCAATGTTGAGTCAATGAAACACATGGAAATGTTGCTTACTCGGGGCACTCAGGGCGTTCGGAAATGGGATGCTACGGCAACAGGCAGATAGTCAGCGCCGTAGAGTAGCGGGGAGGCTCGGAGCCGGAGACCAGCAGTAGTCCTTGTATTGCGTGCGCCCGAGGACCAGACTGGGTCCACACTTTGTTACATCACACGTTCTTGATTATGAGCGCGCTTTGGTGGCGAGGTCGGGCGTAGTGTTCGTAGCCAGCGGCCAATCGGATAGTGCGTGGTGGACGACACGCCCAATCAGCCGAACATGCTGGTGCTGGCGTGTACACAGATGACGTCAAGACGGCAAGAGGGTGGGCAGACAAAGACGACTCGCCGTGCTGGACTGCGTGTATACATATACACTCAAAATAGAGCAAATAAGGCGGGTAACGGGGATGAATGAGAGTCCACTGCCAATGGAACGAGGGGAGGTGGTGGTGTGGTACCACTGGGGTCGGGGTGGTCGGGGTCCCTTGCAGGGGGCTGATTTTTTGGCGCGCTCGCACGGGCAAGTTGCACCCTGTCCTTTCCTACAGCCTCAGGCTACAGGACATCTTCTCCACTCCACCCCCAGTTCGCCATCCACAGCGGCGGGCATTCATAGACAGAAAAAAAAAAAAGAAAAAACTAACATTCAATTTTGTTCTTCGCCTGCTGGCAGGTCACGTTTGACGACCACCGCACGCGACAAATCGATTGTTGTTTTCTAAATATCTGTCCATCGAAATTCGTACGTCTCTACGTATCCCCCTGTGCTCTCTTCCTCACCTACCTCTCTCCAATCCATCCATCGATCATTCCTCGAAGAATGAGCAAAGCTTCGACTGCAACTGCAAAGACTCAGACGCTCCCAACGCAATCAGCCTGGGCAAAGGGCCCCCCACCGAGCAGCAATTCCTCAGCCCCTTCACCGCGTTCTCAGTCTCCTGCACCCTCCCATGCACCATCTCCGATAGCTGTCTCTCACTCCCGCCGTCCAAGTGCATTAGGCCAGGGCGTCCCCATAAAAGAAGGCGTCAGTGTCCCGCGGAGTAACGTGGGCTCTGTTAGACAAGGTACATCTTCTCGTGCTTCCTCCTCTTCTCGTACTTATCCCACCTAGGTTCCGCTGTCACTTTTGGCTCCATAAATGACCACTCTCCTCCCTTGTCTTCTTCACCTGCAGCCACACCCGTGGTCAAAACCGAAAGCGTAAAGTCATTCGGATCCGTTCCTGCTACCCCATCCACCCATATCAATGGTAAACCCCCCGCTTCTGTTTCGACCGTCGGGTCTTCGAAGTTCCCTGCTCGTCCCGCCTCGTCGTCCATCTCGACATCTTCTAACGTCACACCCACGTCTATTTCGTCTTCGTCAACGCCCCCCGCACCGACAAAAACAGTACTTGGCAAAGCTGACATTGCCAAGTTATTCCAGGGTTCTTCCACAGCTTCACAACCGTCATCGGACACTTCCTCTCCTTCAACTCGATTGTCTAATTTGCCTGCACATCATCAACCTTCTTCGTCTGGACAGCATCCCCCGCAACCGTCCGCGCAGCCTTCCCAACTAGGTGCGCACCAATTTGCACCATTTGTACCTGGGATGCGACCACAGCAGGGCGCTGGCGGCCCGCGCTCACCGGCTTTCGCTCGCGCCGTGCCTAATGGCACTGGTGCTCCTCCTCGACCCATGACGGGCCCTGCTGGACCCGGTGGCCCACCCATTCCTGCTAGTCCGCGACTTGCCCCCCATCCTCCGCATCCACACCAGCCTCCTCCTGCAGGTGTTCCCACTCAACAGGTTCCTCTCCAACCTATGCCTTGGGGTTATTATGTGCGTATTCCATTACTCAGATTTTACACTTTCCGTTGTTCCTAAGCGTATATATTAGCCCTATCCAGTAGATGCCTATGGGCAACCTACCCCTCCTTGGTTCTATCCCCATATACACCAACAGCCTCATCCTCCACATACACCTCATCCTCCTGCACCAGCTACACAGGGACCACCTCATTCTGCCATGCCTCTATCACCTCGAAATCCGCCTCCTAATCTACCACCTGGTACTCCCACTATACCGCACGCCGCTCCACACCCACCGCATACACCTCAACTACCGCCATCACACACGCACCAACCTTCGAGCAGTATCAGCGTCTCCTCACCCCCTCCTACTCCGTCATCCACTACTGCCCCTTCGGCGCGTTCTCTGAACACCAATGCCTCCACGTTCGTTCCCACCACACGTGCGCCTAAAGCAATCGTAATAAAGAATGAAGATGGTACGGAGCTTAGTTTAGAGGCTTTGAAGAAACACAGTCCACAACCGCCAACTGTACCGATTCCCCCATCGTCACCAGTGACAACTAGTCGTCGCTCTGCATCGGTTAGAATCGAGAGCGAGGAATCGAAACGAAAGAGGGAGGAGCAGTCACGGATAGAGCAGGAAAAGAAGGATGCTGAGGAACGTGCAAAGAAAGAGGAACAGGAAAAGAACCGAAGGGAGGAGGAGGAGGAAGAGGCTAAGCGCAAGGAGGAGGCTAGACGAAGAGACGAAGAGGAGAAGGAAAGGGAACGGCTACGAAAGGAAGAGGAGGAAAGGGAACGGTTACGAGTAGAAGAAGAGGAGCGGAAACGCAAGGAGGAGGAAGTGAGACTCGAGGAGGAGCGGAAAATGGCCGAGAAGGAGAGAGAAGAGCAAGAACGAGCTCATCGGGAAGCCGAGGAACGACTGCAGCAAGAGGCTTTGAAGAACGAGGCAGTTCGTGCAGAAACTGAGGAGGCGCACGATGTTGGCGAATCTCCTACTGAAGATACCAAGGAACAGGAGGAAGGAGAAGTCATTGAAAGTGGAGAAATCGTGGAGGCTCATGTCAATGGTGACGTTACCAACAAGCCCACAAAGGCCTTGAAGGAGGCCCTACGGATAGATACGTCGTCCATGCCACCGCCCCTAGAGATCCCCAGACGACGTCCTGGTCCTCTCGATATCAATGCGGCAAGGAGGGATTTGTCCGCTGCCCCCCTCTCTGCGTTGGCGACTGCAAGGAACATCGAGCGACTTCAGGACATCGAGTATCCTGAGGGGGTCAAGAGTCCTAGGGAGGACCTCAACAAGGATGCAAAGGACGGCAAGTTTAGGTATCATATCATATCCAATCCCTTTTACCTTGATTTGTTAATCTTACTGCAGGTATGATCGTGATTTTCTCATGCAGTTTATGCAGCTCTGTAAGGAGAAGCCACCAAATCTTCCCCCGCTGGACATTTTGGGCATCGAGCCTGTGGATCAGTTAAACATTGGCATGACTCGTGGTGGCTCAGGACGTCATCGTCAACCGTCAAGCACGATGACACCGACTGCTCGTCAGAATTCAGTTGGACTCGGGATTACTGGTGGCTTCGGTCCCAAACCTGGTCCTGTTCCTGGCCCTTTTGCAATGGGTCAGTTCTCTACGCCGACAAGCAAACTTACAAGCGAGGAACGTTACATGCTCTCGACCGGCACACGTTCTGCATCAGTCAGTAGTGGTCCCGCCGCCTTGCAGTTTGGCCGCCCTCCTATGACTCGTACCGCTTCGCAGGGTGGTCCCGGTGGACATCCGATGGGCAGTAATCGTACCCGGAGCAAACGTGGAGATAGACGCACGGATGCGAATAAGGTGGCGCTTTCTCAGCAAATTGAGGGACCAGGTTTTGGTGGCCCAGGTACTGTGCCTATCCTTGGGGCTGCTCTTGAACCAGTGGCTCCTCTCGAGGTATCCGCCAACCGTTGGGTCGCTTCAAGTACTGTTCGTAAGCCAGGAGTCGTTGACACTGAGTCTCCCGAACTCGTGGACCGCAAAGTCAGATCCCTCCTGAACAAACTCACTATGGAAAAATTCGACTCTATTTCGGATCAGATCATTTCCTGGGCAAACAAGTCCGAGAACGAAAAGGACGGTCGGACACTTATTCAGGTTATCAGGCTCGTGTTCGAAAAGGCGACGGATGAGGCTGCATGGAGTGAAATGTATGCGCGCCTCTGCCGGAAGATGATGGAGACGATCAGCCCCGAAGTTCAGGATGATGGTATCAGGAACTCGGAGGGCAAGCCTATTGCCGGAGGACAACTCTTTAGAAAGTATTTGCTCAATCGTTGCCAAGAAGACTTTGAGCGTGGCTGGGTTGCCAAAGAGACAACTGCGGCGGCGGCAGCGGCAAAGGCTTCCGATGACCAAGCTATCAAGGCGGCGAACGAGCGAAAAGGCGGCGACGAGAGCGAACTTTACTCGGATGAGTACTACGCCGCTCAGAAGGCGAAACGTCAGGGTCTCGGTCTCATCAAGTTCATTGGTGAACTCTTCAAGCTTCAGATGCTCACGGAGCGTATCATGCACGAGTGTGTCAAGAAGCTACTGGGCAATGTCGAGAATCCCGAAGAGGAAGAGATCGAGAGCTTGTGCCAATTACTGAAAACAGTTGGTCAATTGCTTGATGTCCCAAAGGCAAGAGCACACATGGACGTCTACTTTACGCGGATGAAGGAACTTTGCAAGAGCCTCAATGTCAGCCCACGCATGCAATTCATGCTTCAGGTATCAACCCATTTCCTAGCATTCGTTTCGTCGTTCTCATCCCCCCTCCCACGATAGGATGTGATCGAGCTTCGTGATCGGAAATGGGTCGCCCGAGGCGCAGTCATTGCACCGACCACCATCTCTGCTGTTCATGAAGCTGTATGTATTTCGGATGTGAATATCTTATGGTGACTAAATTGGGTCTAGGCTGCGAAGGAGAAAGCGGCTGCCGAGGCTCAGACTTACCAACGTCAACTTAGCATGTCCAGAGGTGGATCTAGGCGTGGTGGCGATCGAAATGTGGATTCCGGTCCCGGACCTGATGGCTGGACTACGGCTGGGGGTTCAGTTGCCCGCCCGCAACCAAAGGCAGGTGATTTATCGCAGTTTGGTAAGATCAGCAAAGCCGCGCCAATGGTCATGGGTCCGAGCAGCGTCTTTACCAAGAAGGACAGTAAACGCGATTCATTATCTCGGACAAGCTCGAGTTCCAACATGTTTTCCATGCTTAGCCAAAATCCCGAACTACCTGTCGATACCATGGCCAAATCTAGTCGACCTCCCAGCCGCAAGCCTTCGGTGGACTTTGGGCAGGGTGGAGTGCCAGAACCTCCCCAACGGAAGAAGCTGCAGCTTTTGCCCCGCACGAAGCCCACTCCCGCAGAGGAGACGCCACCTCCTGCTTCTGAGGAAGAGCCAGAGTTACCCACGCAAATGTCAGAAGCTGACGCCAAGAAGAAGATTGACGAGGACGTCAAGGAGTTCTTCGCTGTTCGGAGTATGGATGAAGCAGACGTCTACTTTACCAACCTCCCCGAGGAACATCGCCATCACCTGGTCGATAAATTGGTGGGCTCCGCTCTGGAAAGCAAGGAAGCCGATGCAGTTCTCGTTTCCGAATTCTTTGCTCGAGCAATGTCAAAGGGCCAGTGCTCCCTCGAAGTGTTTGAAGCTGGCTTTCTGCCAATGGCAGAGTTTTTGGACGATATAGCCATTGACGCTCCAAACGCGTTCAAATTCATGGCAGTCATGCTCAAGGGGGCTGGTTTCGACAAGGACGAGGAAAAGCTACGCCAGATTGCGAACAAGTCGATGAACAGCGACAAGTTACTCGAGCTTGTCTCATCATGACGAACACTTTCACAGGCATTTCCTTCATCGTACTTTCCACGTTACATTCACACTATTTTTCTTTTTTTTTTTGGGGCCTCGCATGCTTTTTCGCCTCTATTATACTTTGTTTTCTGACGGTGTTCGCGCGTCCTGGATGTTCTGCACTAATATTTGTACATCGCACGGTTCTACTCTTGTCTTCCTTCGTCTACAGCATACGCTACACCCGTCAGTACGCCAGGTACTTTTTGCGAGCAATGAATTCGGATAACGAGCTTGATCGGCCGAGTTGAGACTCACATGAATAGAGGAGTCGGAGTTGGCTTATAATATACATCGACCTCGACCTCCCAACTCCCTTTGACGGAGTCCACCAATGACTAGCTTCAGGCGTGCCATCTCTAGACTTTGGTCGACGCTTCGCAGACACCTCAATTTCTTTCGTATCCATCTACTTTTCTTGTACGTCGTTTTATTGATTCCATACTAACCCCTGTTTAACCCTCAGTTCAGTACATTCACTCCCTTGATTTTCTCTGTCATCCTATACGCCTCCAACGGAAGGTATCCTATTGCGTATATCGATGCCCTCTACAACTCCGTTAGCGCTATGACCGTCTGTGGACTTGGGACAGTGAACTTGAGCCAGCTGACACCCTGGCAACAAGTCCTGTTGTTCATCCAAATGTGCATGGGGAGCCCAGTAAGTCATTCCATCGAGGAACAAGCAAAGAGAACACGAACCCTTGGTAGGTCGTCGTGTCATGGTTCATGGTCTACATCCGGAGGTCAGTTCCAACTTCCGGCCATCAACTTTGCCTGAAGCCTCTGACAGGTACTTTTTCGCGAAAAAGTTCGAACACATCATCCAAGCCGAGGCCTCGCGTCATGCTGCGTCCAAGATGCAAGCCCAACGGTCCTCCGAATCAGCGGCCAGTGCCAGCGGGAGGCCAACATTTTCTTGGCGTGTGACATCGCTCCTTCGTCGCCGAGCCGGGTTGAGTCCGGTTGCGGAGGCATATGCGAGCCAGGAGGGGCTGTCCACGCCACCTCGAACGGAGGCGAAGCCCAAGAAGTTTAAGACGGATATGATACGTAGGATGGATGCACCGCTGAAGCGTATCAACCCAAGTGGATGGGTAAGTGAAGGGTTTCCAGCCCCATTGAGGCGGCTTTCATCTAAGCTTGGGGGTGGCGGAAGACCGGATAGGGGGCAAACAACTGAACAGCCTTCCTCTCCGATTTTGGTTGCGTCTCCGATAAATTTGGCGGATGGAAACACGATACCCTCGAATGCGTATGTCGCTTTCGCGTATCCTGTTTAGGTGCTGACGCTGGGAACATAGCACAACCACTCCAGAAAGCAGTCAGTCATTCTCTTTGTCAGTCTGCTTGTCTCTGATCGACTTACCTCTCTTCTAGCTGGACTTGGTTTACTCGATTCTACCATAATCTCGAGTGATGTGCCACAATCATCTTCAACCGCTGTTGGGATGCCTCGCACGATGACTGTTGAATTTGCACCAACGGTAACCCGTCACTACGTGCCACTATCCACTGTTGCGAGCAAGCGTAGTCATAACGCGCGCGTGTCCTCTGTCAATGAACGGCCCGCGAGACAAAATTCGGGTGACACCACATATTCTCGCAGATACTCCGGCGTAGGAGGTCAATCCTGGGTGTCACCGATGCAGAACCCCTCTCAACACGCATCCCAACTGATCATTGATGAGACCGGACTCGAACAGGCACAAGCTGACCAAACTGGTTTCGGGGGGTTTCCTATGCCACACAAGTTACTGGGCATGCTGTTTAGACGTCTCTTTCCCAGAGCAGCTAACCGTCTTCGAAAGACTTTGACGATTCCAACCACAACAGCCCTCTCGGGAGGAGAGTTGGGTCGAACGGCGTCCATCACTGGGGCTACAAAAGACCTCCCGCAGGGTTCTAAGCCGGTTTCTTATCTCTCTTTCGATGCGGTTGTGGGTCGCAACTCCACCTTTCAGATGCTTAACAATGAACAGTTGGAGGAATTGGGCGGAGTAGAGTATCGTGGATTGAACGCGCTATTGTGGTTGGTTGCACTGGTGGGTGCTCTAACATCTTTGCACAAATGGTTCAGCTACACCATCATGGGGATTAGTACCACTTTGGGAGCCAACTTGTTGCATTCGTTGTCATCGCCCCCTACATGGCCATGCCAAAGTGGGCCAGTGACTTTGTTCCTCCTGCACTAATTCGACCGGTAGCAACACCATGGTAAGTCCAGATTCTAACTCGTAGCTGAGATCGACTAGATTGGTGTTCATTTCCTACAGGTTTTCCCTTTTTCAGGTCGTTTCGACATACACCAACACTGGTTTCTCCCTCGTGGACCAATCCATGGTCCCGTTTCAAACGGCGTACCCGATGATATTTTTCATGATGTTCTTGGTTTTGGCCGGAAACACAGCCTTCGTGAGTCCTCCTTCGAGCTCTAGTTAACAAAATAGGTGATGACTTTCTCCAATATTCTTGCCAGCCTATCTTGTAAGTAATCGTTTCACCCTTGCCGATCTTGGAATAATTTCATATTTATAGTCTGCGTTTCATGATGTGAGCATGCTTGTTTTTGTGATTCTCGTGTTATCCAGAGTATCGATTTAGTTGGGCCATTGCAAAGTTGATACCCACAAGCTCACGCCTATACGAAACCCTACATTTTCTGCTCGATCACCCACGACGATGCTTTGTCTATTTATTTCCGGCCCATCAGACTTGGTTGCTGTTGTTCATTTTGATAATCATGAAGTAATTATTGATTTCCTTGTCAAAATCCTTCACTAATGCATGCTCTACAGCTCAATCGATTTCTTCTGTTTCATGGTCCTTGATATCGGAGACCCAGAAATTGCGTCGATTCCATTCGGGACCCGGTTTGCAGCAGGATTGCTACAAGCAATCGACGTTCGTGCCTCAGGGTTTGCCATCGTTTCTCTGGCTGCATTGGCTCCGGCTGTCAAGTATGTCGAATGGCTTCCGTGCTTTAGTTGCGTGTACTCACTTTTGATTTAGGGTCATGTATGTAATCATGATGTACATCAGCGTATGTGCGTATACCTTGTTGCTCCAACTTTGAGGGACTTTGACGTCAACTTGACTTTTAGACCCAATAGCAATGAGGTAAGTCACGTTGCTCTAGGGATGGTAAACTTGTCGAGATGCGTCTAGCGTGCGATCCACGAATGTGTATGAAGAACAGTCACTTGGGGTGTTCCGTCTGGAAGATCGGTTGGCTGTGGCAGAACAAGCGTTCAAGACCAAGAATGGATCACGAATGGCCATGTGGGGTCGCTACCTAGCGATACATGCCCGGTACCAGCTTTCTTTTGGTGCGTCGCTGTATATCTCGCGCGTCGTATTCATCTCAAGCCCTCTGTTAAAGATATGTGGTGGCTAGCAATGGCTCTTTTCGTTGTTTGCATAATAGAGGTGTGCAATGGATGTCTCGTTGAGCTCCGATTCTGAACACTCTTTTTCCAGAGAGATAACTTGATTAATCTAGAAATCCAAGGCTGGTTCAACATATTCGCTATCCGTACGTGATTGTCCTGGTGCGCATGGTCCCTGATCAAATACACTACTCTCCAGTCTTTGAAATAGTTTCGGCATATGGGTCTGTCGGGCTTAGTCTCGGCATTCCAACCGTACGTTGTCTCCCTGGACCACCACAAGTCAATCATCTCATTCACGACACAGCAAAACTACTCTCTGTCCGGAGCGTTCCGACCGCTATCAAAGCTCATCCTCTGTCTAGTGATGATACGTGGCCGTCATCGCGGTCTGCCAGTGGCAATCGACAGAGCCATTGTGCTGCCGTACGAGTTCAAGCGAATGTCAGAAGATTATCCGGATCCCCCACCGACGGTGGATGGCCGCGTTCTGTTCGATGATGACGCCGTTTCGAACCCGGTGGGAAGATCTTCAAATGACATTGCAGCTGACCAAGTGAAGATGAGTACGGAAGTCGGGGGGTAGAGGGGGAAGTGAGACAACAGTGCCGAAAAGGATTTTGATACCACCCTGCGTGCCCTGCAACTCAGATCCAGTAGCAGCGAGAGCTCAAGATCAGTACGTAGGTCTAATAACGGAGTCGTGCTTTGCTCTTTCCTGGAGACTTAGCCACTTCCTTCTCCACTCGACAATCAAAGGCCCCAGGATGATGTTTTTCGAGTAGCCTCCGATGAAATCCAACGATGATGTCCGCTCCATGAGGAACCTCATTCTTGGCGATGCGTTTTGCGAGGTTGGAAAAGCCGGTGAGGACAGGCTCAGACGCTATGCATGAGTACAGCACGTCGAGTTCCATCTCCAAAAGTGGTGGATACCTGGAAATCGTCATGTTATTGGAAAGAACAAGACAGTAAAAAGACGACGCTCACTTGCGTAAGAGGCTTGATGTGAGCTCTTTCAGAATGTCCCGTTCCGTGATATTTTTTCGGAGGAATTTTAAAGCATCTTTACGAAGAGGCTCGAGGCCGACCTGAAATGGACCATAAGTTGATGGTCTCCGTGCAGGTTACAGACTGACCTTGCTTGCGAGTCGATACATCGATTTTGCGGAGCACTTGGGAGCTTCAAGGGGACCTGGCAAGGCCCACTCCTTCTTTGCAGATTTGAGAGGCGAGAAAGTGATCTTGCCCGTGTAGAGATAGTACAGGAGAGCATACCAACTAAATTTCAAAGTCGATCAATATCAGACTGACATACAGCCTGTCCTACCCACGTTTGAAATGCAATACCCTTAACGAGGACGCGCCGAACGCTTGGGGAGCGCGGAATGGTCGTTTGAACGAACGCCATATCTTGTCTTGAATCCTGAACCGTGAGCTTGCCGTTGCTGCCACTCAGCTCTCCTAGGTCAGATTTCTGATCTTGCTCTGGGATCAGGATGGACAGATCAGAGACGACTGAAACGGGTCTATCCCAAGATTCTCTAGAAGGTATTACCGCCAACGATCATCAAACCAAACATACAACTCACTCGTCATCGTGCTCAAATTCTCGAGGATCCTTCGGTGGGGAACTATCTAACTGAGCGACTCTGGGAGGAGGGACTTCATCTTCAAGGTCACTGTCGCTCTCGTAACCATAATCATCAATATGGGTCTCGCTAGGGATCTCCTGGTAATCGTCCATAAAATAAACCAAGGAAGTGTTCGCAGTCGTTGTAGAGTTCAGCACTAGTCGCGTAAGGTCTGTGAAATGTATCGCAAACACGACATATGGCCGCACTTACAGTCAGAGAAATACTTTGAGCTGTTGGCCAACAGGACGTTGTTGGCGCAAAGCGCACGAGGGCGAGTGACTTTGGATCCGCTAGACGATACCGACTTGGTAGAGAAGAGATAGAATTGAGTGTCAACGAGCTCGCTACCGAGGAGCGACTTTCTGAGAAGCTCCTCGATGTGATTTTGCTCGCCCACAATCAACTGAAGTGGAGAGGGAGGCGGCATCGATGCTGGACTTTTCGAAAACACGTTACTCTGGAGCACCGCGAGACCCTCGGGTTGTAAATCCAAGGCGTTCTGGACCAGCGACGCCGCCCCTTTATGTGTCAGAACTGAAAGTACATCCTGAGATGATCGAAGAATACAATAGCTCTCAGACGCTAAGAAAGAATCATCGTAGTGAGCCACGCCTGTAGGGCTGCTTGACCTACCAGACTGGAATCCTAGTATGCCTTGACCAAAACACCGAAGGACAATAAACCCCAAATCCAGCTATTTCGGTGGATCTTTCGTCGAAGACTACCTCCTCGAGCCCCGACCACAGGAGAAAAGTTTTGGACAATCTCTATCCATCCATAGATATGCGCGACCCGCGATAGAAGCAGGATGAGCTTGGGCAAAAAAAACTAGTTCAGTCGCAGTAATGTAGTTGTGAAGTATAAATCGTACGTTTGTGCACCAATTGCCATGTAAACCTAGCACTTCCCCGGTCATTCAGTCCACCAGCCTCGAGTTTCCGAAATCGGTGAACGTGTACTCCTCGCGCTCGCCTTGAATATCCCATCGTACAAGCCTCGTTCGAATCCATTGTTTTGTTGACCCATTGAAACATGGAGCGGAACAACGTTCAATACTACGGTAGCAGTCATGTTAATATTGACCAGACTAGGAATGTAAGGCAAGGGATCACAGGATTACATACCATCTTACTACCACCCCCTCAACTTGAGAACCAGGAGTTTGCAAAGCCTCCAGACGAGCATACCTCTTGGAATAACCTCCAACGATGATATCAGTTTTGTGAGGGACCTCGTTCCCGGAGATGTGTTTCACAGGGGCAGGAACCACTGAATGGCGACAAACTCAAACGCTACGTTGGAGTCTAGCGCATCCCAAAAGGGATGGATACCTGCGATGACTATATCATGTCATTGGAAATAACGAAATGATAAAGACGACGCAGACCTGCACAAGAGACTGGACGTGAGTTCTTTCAGGACTTCCGATATTTTTCCGAAGGAATTCTAAGGGCCTTGATACAAAGACATTCTAGAAGGTGTTAGATTCCATTGAATAGCTATCAAACGGCTCATACAACTCACTTGACGTCGCGCCCCACTTCTCATTGAGAGGGATGTGCGCCATATCCGACTGTGCAATTTTGAGAGGAGGCAGTTCATCTCCAGGATCACTGTCGCTTTCATAATCCTTGATCACCGTCCATGAACTCGATCAAGCTAGCACCTGTTGCTCGAAGTCCGTGTAACAACATCCTTGTTACAAACCTCACAGTCGGAATACTTTGCACTATTGGCACAAAAGCACACGAGGTCGACCGAATCTGGATTCATCGCAAGACAGACTTGGTGGAGAAGAGACAGAACCGAGTGTCGGCGATCTTGAAAAGCTCTTCAATGCGATTCTGCTCTTCATTGGGCGTATGGAATACACCGATGGTTGAGGAATCATTGAACTTTTCAGACCACGTCTTCTGGACCGCAGACTCCGGGGGCTATTCTTAGGCTCTGAGGCAACGGGGAGTAATCACTGTCAAGAACTGTCAACTACGGCTCTACAGGGCTGTTCGACTTACCACCCTAGCGTGATTGGACTTGAAACACTGATGGATAATAAACCCCAAACAGCCGTTTCAATGGATCCTTTGGCGAAGATTTGGCACAGCTTTAAGCTCGCACCTAGTTACGATCATCGACTCAATCTCACCATTCATTTTATCCCCAGGTCTGCCCGGCTTGCAATAAAACTTGAAAACGATGATGGTGAGAAGAGATTCAAAGTATTATACCTGTTTTATGAAGATGTATAGACTAAACATTTTAGAGTCAATTTTGATCCAGCCAACAGGCCGCAACTCGTACCAGAAGTTCTCACCAAGTTCGCTATCATATGGTGATCATTCAGTGTTGCTCCACGATACAGATAAGAGAATAGCAAAATAGATTTTGCATCTATCGACCTTGAGGGATGGATATTGTCTCCGTCGTCCGAACTTGTTTGAATTCGTCGTCAAGGACTTGGCCGACAACATAGGCCTTGCAATGAATGCGTCTTTTCTCCATTGATAAACGTCGAGATTGGATCGATGCGCTCGTTGGACAACCTGCTATACTGAGCAACCAAGGCTGGAACCTAAAGAATTAGACCCAACGACACCAAGGTTTCAATGGCACCATTGGAACACGATAACGGAGACCAACGATGACGAAGAAGGCGTATCTGCGATTAGGCACCATCTCTTTGTGTTCGCCCAGGCAAAGGGTGTGGTCTGCCCATGCATAAAATGTTTGATCTCCACATACACAAAGTTACGTCCGACATGGACAGCGAACAGCTGAGGTTAAGCAATGTACATTCGCCTGCGCAGTGTCGTTGGCCCACCAGAACAGTCGAATCGAGGAGTCCGAAGTTCGGACACGTTGGTGCCACCTACGTGAGAAATGTACCGTCCGCTTGAGCTCGAGTAGCACAAGGAGTGGCAGTGGCCAGGATTCCTCGCTGACTGAGAGTGACGCGTCGCGTACGCTTTACTGTACCTTTAATTTTTTTTGCTTCCGCTAGTGTCAGCGCATGTCGGGAAGTGACGCGATCCGTCAGTGTTGCTCATCCTCGACCCCAGCTCTGTCCTTGCCAACGATGGACTGGTAGTTCTCTGTGCGATTGTCAGGCAGATGCCGGCCAGGTCTCTGGTGGTCAACGACGCAACACTTTGTAAATTGAGGGTGAAGTAGCCGAATATGCAAAGCTAACCGCGGCTGGCTTCCCTGCCAGGTCCGTCGTTGGGATTATGGGATCATGATTACAGGATGCTTTTGCCGCGTCTAATTCAGGAACAACGTATGGACTCGTGGAGTTATCATGCTCGAGGCTGGCACGAAGGAAGTATCTCGGAAGGATCGAGCCGCCGGTCGCTGCGAATATCGTCTTGAACGCGAGACAAGGCCATGGTCTAGAAAGGCAAAGCACGCGTACCGTCTTGAACTAAAAGTGGAACGAGGTTGCATGTGACGACCACGTACAAGTTCCGTTAGACGCCACTCGTTTTAACCAAATAGTCAAGTCGGCAGGATGGTCCGAACACTGGGACGAATCCGACAAGTTCATCGTGTTGAAAAAAGAGGGAAAAATGTGGTCATGGATTATGCGACGGTGGTGACCGCGACGTGTACCCTGACAATCTGGATCGCTTTTTCAGCGCTTCACTTGAATTGAATACAACTTCCCACTCCGACGAAATCCATGTCTGAGGCGTGACACCACAGTCCACAAAGCCATATCTTAGGTTTGACCAAGAAACCCATTTGAACACATCCACTGGCACTGAGGTTTCGATGCTTGAGTGGGCGCTGTTGAATTACCAGCCACCATGATTAGAATGGAACATGCCGGCACGGCATCAAGTTGAACCAGTGGTATACCTTAATCTATCTTCCGGTGGCCGACGCGCTAAACACATCGAGCGCTCAAGGATACTGCCAGTGACCTCCTGTCCCTATACAGGATCTGCCAGGGTTTTTTCAATGTTCTGGTTGGTCGACAATGCTGACCCGCACTCCTTTATCGCGGCAACCGGCGAGGTGAGGTGCGTCGACGACTCGACGGTGATGAAGAGTGCCTTGATACCGTCTTCTTTGCATGTTGCACGTATTCCCTCGACGTACAGTTGGAGCAGTCGAACGTGATCAGAGACGACGGCATCCTCGACTCCATCAAAGAAATACGAAGCAAGGGTAGGAAATTGGAATCTAATAGAACCGATCAGTTTCGTGCAGCCTTGTAGAAGAACAGATGCCTGCGCCATTTCAACAATACCATGAGTTTTCCGATAGCGCGTCAAATTCTGAAATTCTTGGAGAGAGGTGTAATCGAGTTCACTGTCAGAACGTCCGAGTTTGCCGAGGGCGGCGAGATCCCGTTGTGGAGCTCTCGATGAAACACGATATATACGGGGAGCAATGGTGTTTATCCGAGAATTGTAGTTGACCGGTGGCTGCCCAACGGCGCTCGCGCCTCGGAGAGCGCATGGTCGAAACCAGATCCTATATGGGCATGAACACCGCGTGTGAGATGGGTAAACAGTTTCATACCTTTGGTACATTACATCTCGCCGTCATGGCAGGAGGCCAGAGCATTGGAAGAAGAATGACTGCCCGAACAAGGCGTGAAACCAGTGCTCAGAAGCGGGGTGAGTGCTGCCTCGAGGTCGTGCAGGTTCGCCGAGCGCTGGACCAGGGGCCAACATCTCTTGGCGTTTGATCTCACCTGCGGCCATTACACTTTTGACAACAGTCTGCAGATCGACGACGCCCAGGCTAACATGGGCGGCAGTCCGTGTTAGATCTTTCAGTGAGCCGTAAGAGAGCTCCTGGGTTTTGCTAGGCATGCGAGTACGCATATGTCACGTACCTAGCAAGAATTCCGCAAGGATCAGATTATCAAATTAAGCTTGATGAACCCGCGAATGTGTACGATAAACGACCTACCTGGTCCTACATGTCTGGGTATGCGGCGATGAGAGAGCACCCACCTATTTTGAGACGAGTATCTCCACCCGCAGAGGGTGTTTAATCGGATACTCGCGCTAACTCCACGCCGCCAACGCACCTCAATGCCAAGGGCCACCACTGCGAGACCCCTTCCGCGGGATCATCTACAGTTTCCTAATTTGGGTATCACCGACCTAACTCTAGATCGGGCATCTTGATCGTCCTTAAAAGGAAATACAATGTATTTAGCTGTAATTCCGCCTAAGCGCCGTCGTTGTCCCAAAAAGGAAATACACCACCCTCTTACGTCTCTCAAGGTCGCCGTTGCGGGCATCCCTGACTAGACGCGTCGGCGGCGCCGAAACTGTGCCGCGTCCACGCTGAATCTGGTCACGGAACACCAACTCTGCGATCCACGACGCTGCCCATCTTGGTCGCTTTCTAACGCCTTGCCATCTTGGTATGTCCTCCTCCTCCCCCCGCGGCCCGCGATACACCTCGTGCGCACCCCAACACGGTAATTTCACGCTACGTAACTGCTTCACATCGACCCTCGTAGAAACTTGAGCCGAGCGCCCCTCGCTGGGCTTATAAAACCCGGCTGAACGCTCACCTCCCCTCACCGCTCACCTCTTTCATCACTTGTGTATACACTTCTTCACTTTAAATCACCATGCCTGGTCTCGACTTCCTCTTCAGGACCATTGAACACTCCAGGTCACCTACCCTCCGCCGACGCCGATCCCAGACGCCTTCCCAGACTCCTTCAGAGGAGTACAAGGCCCCCATCACTCGCACTCCTTCTCCCGAAAGCCCCTTGAGCCCCAACGACGGCGTGTATTACAACCCCCGTCTTGACCCCAAGAACTTCTTGGAAGGTCCCCTCTCATGGGATCCCGCGACTCGTCTTCGCCAGATGCTCGCTCGTCCCGGCATCGTCGTACGTACTTCTTCTTAATCGCGCCATAATCGCTTCTTACCTTTCCATAGATCGCACCAGGCATTTGTGATGGTATTAGTGCCCGCTGCGCACTCGAGGCAGGCTTTGACTGCCTCTACCAAAGTGGTGCTGCTACCACTGCTTCACGCCTTGGTCAACCCGACCTCGCCATTGCGACCCTGAACGACTTTGTTCAGAGCGCACAGATGGTCTGCAGTCTCAGCCCTACAACCCCAGTCATCGCTGACGCTGATACTGGGTATGTATCTCTACATTTAAGTTTTTCCTGTTTTCTTACCGTTCATTTCTTCAGTTTCGGTGGCACCGCTATGGTTGCTCGCACCGTCTATCAATACGCTCGTGCTGGTGTTGCTGCGATGCACATCGAGGACCAAGTACAGACAAAGCGCTGCGGTCACTTGATGGGCAAGCAAGTCGTTTCGCGGGAAGAATTCGTCACCCGCATCCGTGCTGCAGTCATTGCCCGTGATTCCATTCCTGGTGGTTCCAACTTTGTACGTACCTACAGTCCTAGCAATGAATGCCTGGCTCATCCTTCTGTAGGTCATTATTGGCCGTACCGATTCCGCACAAGTCCTTGGCATGGAAGAAGCCATCGCTCGTCTCAAGCTCGCTGCTGATGCCGGTGCTGATGTATGCTTTATCGAGGGTGTCAAGACTGCCGAGCTTCTCACTCAGACCGTGAATGCATTGGCACCCAAGCCTGTCCTCGTCAATGTCATTTCTGGTGGCCTCACGCCCTCCTTCACTTGCAAGGAGGCCGAAGCACTCGGTGCCAAACTCATCAGTCAGTTTACCTTGTTCACGAGGAATTTTCGAGTCTCACAAATATGCAGTCTTTTCCCTAGTATCTTGCGTTGCTGCAGTGCACGCAATCCGTGCTGCCATGCACTCATTAAAGAAGACTGGCACGGACTTTACGTCTGCCAAAGGAATGGACCCTAAAGCATTTTTCGAAGTCATGGGTAGGTTTAAATTGCCCAATCCGTACGCTGACACTCACGGCACATCAATAGGCCTGAACGATGTCGTCAGTCTTGACGCACAGGCTGGCGGAAATGCTTTTAATCAAGTTTAAAATCCTCGCTCTCTAAAATGTCGCATGCATCCTCCGCTCCTTTGCTTGGCCATTTCTTTCGACCTTCCAGCATCAAATTTAATCGTCCTGTGTAACAAATAGTTTCTAGGTATTGCATCACATTAGCTATAGTCGCTCCCTCTAGATTTCTCTTATTTCTTAATCTCTGCAGCAATAAAGTGGGTTTAGAATCCATTTGTATTTTGATAGTCCGTGAATGCAATTCCAACTTGAATACCTGCCTCTTTAGGATTGCTTGAGTAATCATGAATCGGAGTTTAATCTGCACATTCGTTCCCAGGCGAGGATGTGGGAAAGGTAAGCAATCCGCATGTGCATCACATCCATACCTTGACTTGTACGCTTGCAATGGCCAGTAAGGCGCTCACGGGCAATGAAGTTGCCCTCCACAACAGCCGCGAAAGTTGCTGGATTATCGTACATGGTTCGTTGTCCGTGTAGGCTCAATAGCTCGCTGAATGCCCCCTCGTAGGAAAGGTGTACGATGTCACCGACTTTTTGGACGGTGAGCACCACTAGCCTGTCGCGCACACGCCTTGACCCGTTTTAGATCACCCTGGTACGTCAGAACCCGTCGGTTGCTTTGATCCAATCCTCACGGTTGGACAGGCGGAAGCAACATTATCCTCAAGTACGCGGGAAAAGACGCGACGTACGTTGTCGTGTAACAGATCCGACAAGGAGCTGATGACGTCGACAGCAACGAATACGAGCCTATCCACCCTCCCGACGCCATTACGACGAACCTGAAACCGGATAAACAGTCAGTGGAAACAATGCGTCCGATGCGCGCGCTCACGTACCATAGTCTTGGGCCCGTCGACCTCGGAACGATTGCAAAAGTCGAGGCGGTGGTCACCAGTGCGGAGCGTGTGCGCCAGGCACGGCTCGCAGCCCGCCCGCTCCTCTCTGAGATCCTCAACCTGCACGACTTTGAGGTGTGTGTGTTGGGTCATTGGGGACGTTTGCTTGATGATCCCAGACGATTGCGAGGATGGTCATGCCAGAAAAGGCGTGGGCATATTATTCCTCGGCGGCGGATGATGAGATTACGATCCGCGAAAATCATGCTGCTTTCCACCGGTATGTCGAGGTGTATGTGATGTGGATGACATTCGACGCGTGTATACAGCGTGTGGTTCCGTCCTAGGGTTTTGCGGGATGTTACGCGCGTAGACTGGTCAACGACGGTTTTGGGGCACAAGTCGAGCATGCCGCTGTACATTGTATGTGTTCTACTTGATCTCGGGGCGGCATGGATGACATTGCACTTGTAGACCGCAACCGCGCTTGGCAAGCTTGGTCACCCCGACGGCGAGCTCAATCTGACCCGTGCCGCCGCAAAACACGGCGTCATACAAATGGTGAGATCGTCGCATGACGCTATGGACATTGCCTGAAGTTGTGATGCAGATTCCGACGCTCGCATCATGTTCGTTTGATGAGATCGTGGATGCCGCCTCTCCGGGCCAAGTCCAGTTCCTGCAGCTCTACGTGAACAAGGACCGCGCGATCACCAAGCGGATCGTACAGCATGCTGAGCGCCGCGGGATCAAGGGTCTTTTTATCACCGTGGACGCCCCTCAGCTTGGGCGCCGCGAAAAAGACATGAGGCAAAAGTTTGAAGCCGAGGATCCATCGGAGGTGAAGCAGGCTGGGCAGGGCGGGATCGATCGGTCGCAAGGTGCTGCGAGAGCCATCAGTGTGAGTGCATCGCTCCTAGCGGAACGGGAGTGTTGACGTTGTGTCAGTCCTTTATCGACCCGGGGTTGAACTGGTCAGACATGAAGTTTTTCAAGAGCATTACCAACAGTAAGTCACACGAGCCCAGCTCGGGACAAGGTTGATCCCCCCCCCCCCTAGTGCCGTTGATCTTGAAGGGCGTGCAATGTTGGGAAGATGCGCTCCAGGCGTATGATATGGGATTGGCCGGTGTCGTTCTCTCTAATCACGGTGGTCGTCAACTGGACTTTGCCCGTTCTGGCATCGAGGTCCTCGTGGAGGTCGTCACACAGCTCAAGGAGAAACGCGAACTACGCTTCCCCAACGATTCCTTTCAGCTGTTTGTCGACGGGGGTGTGCGCCGTGCGACGGACGTTCTCAAAGCTGTTGCACTCGGGGCTACGGCAGGTATGATGGTTCGTCTGCAGTTGTGCATGTCACTTATGGGATGCAGTTGGCGTGGGACGACCGTTCCTATACGCATTCTCGTCGTACGGGCAAGAGGGCGTGGAAAGGGCCCTTCAGATTCTGCAGGTACGATGACCACACGTCTCTCTTGCTCTCACTCACGAGATCTAGGACGAGTTTGAGATGAACATGCGACTGTTGGGTGCGCGCCATCTTAAAGAGATCGTACCCGAGATGGTCGATGCGTCGAATATCCACCTGCACACTGTGCCCGTCCCGAATGATAGTCTGTATGACAGCAACTGTACGTGTTGGTCCCATCGCTTGGAACACGTCTGATCCGCTTCCATTCTACAGACGAACGTCTGCAAGGCGCACGCATCAGGGAGATTAAGAACAAGCTTTAGATAATGACCATATCTGTTGGATCGTATACCACTGCTACGTCATTCATATCTCGCAGCCGGTGTGGGGGGGTCGATCCAGATGATTGAGCAAGACACGCCAAATGGGGCTGAGATCTCGGAGGGAGGCTTTCACCGTTGAGATCCAAGCACTGAAGACGACACAAAGGGATTTCCCGATGAGGGATAGATCAAACGTTTTGGGCTATCGGTTAGAAAAGCAAGACAACTTCGATCGGTTGGTTGAAGGCACCGATGAGCGACGTGGAAATGCGATTATAAACGGCACCGTCGTGAGGATACGGACGCGGGGAGATCATTTCACTGACTGATAGGTAGTCCAAGCGAGCTTGCGATAATGATTAAATCTTTACCACGGGGTCAAGCATGTAAATGGTTAGATCAGGTTGCTTCACCACAGCTGTAAAGGAAAACACCCAGAGACGACCCCGGCATAGAATGAGAACGACTCGTGCAGTCCCGTCAACCACCAACCACCAGGTGTGAGATAATTCATAAACGATACCCGACGGAAACGAGAAGCTATCAAAGCATCTCCTCGTGTACATTAAAGTACCTAACACATGTCAGCATGCATCGGCGAATTGATTGAGCGATGGTCGATGGCGTACCGCACAATCCTGCCCGTCCCACGACAGCTCCCTGTGCCCCCCTCTCCCCACCTGACGATCCACCGCCCAACGACGTCGCCTCTCTCGTTGAACGTCTCCGCGACGGTGTCCTCCGTGCCAGGCGCGCCAGCCTTGGACGCAGCAACAGCATCCTGCGCGGCGGGCGGAAGCTGCACCGCGCGGGGGAGCTCCCACCTAGCAAACGGGCGGTGCGTCGCAACCAGAAAATCAGCGTCGTACACACGTGTGGTGAGCCTCTTGAGCGTGAGGGTGAGTGTCGTCATCTCGATGCCCTGGGCGTCGGCGTCCCCGGGGAGTGCGCGGAGGGAGACGACGTAGGGCGCGCCGCACCACCCGACGAGTGCGGTGGAGAAGGTGCTGGTTGAGATGGCCGTCGCGGTGAGGAAGATGCGGCCTGAGAGGGGGAGGGAGGATTCGAGGGTGAGGAGGAGGGGGGACATGGTGAGGGT
>JBBPUD010000169.1:0-45402 GCA_038094475.1 Phylloporus aff. rhodophaeus | reverse complement strand
GTCGCTTTGCCCACGCCCCCACGTCCCCTTCGCCGTTGTTGTCGCGGTGGTGGTGGTGGCGGGCAAGCCCTCACTTAGCCCGCGCCCCCTCGCCCTCCTCGTTGCAGTCGCGGTGGTGGTTACGCCATCGCATTGCCCACGCCCCTCGTCCTCTTCGTCGCAGTGGTGGTGGTGGTGGTGACGGGCATGGTATTGCGTTGCCCACGCCATGGGAAGGTGGATGGGTCTAGGTTGGGTCTAGGTTGAGTAGGTGCAAGGAAGTAGGCGTATCCTAAGTAAGTTCCTAATCTGCACAGTGAGCGCTTGCCGCTTTTCAAGCTCCGACGTCGCTGATAGTCATGCGGAGTTTGAGCGATCCTTGTCCCTCCCGCAACCATGGTCGACGCGTATACGCGCCAACTACCACCACCACTGCGCATACACGGTACGTACTATCCAGTAACGCTTACCGCTCACTGCCCGCAACAATGGCAAGGGCGAGGGGTGCGGAACGGCGCGCCCACTGCCACTCGATCATCCCTCTTTCATTGATTCTTTTCGTGCTTTCGTGCTCTGTCGTGTCCATCATGTATTATCAGAATTGTACAGTGTATGAGAATAGATTAGCTGGTAATATCATGTGTTGTCAGAAACGAGTTGAAAATAATCGATTGTCAGATTTAAATACACGATAAGAAGTTATCTGGCAATATCAGGAGAGAGTCAGAATTTTGTAACGGGTGCGGCGGTAAGGCACGTGCCGCGGAAGAATCTAACAGCCCGATACTTGACCTTATCGGGGCTGGTCAGAATTTGGCGATGTTTGTGATGCAAGATGTCCCATAATCCCATCCAAGAAATCATAGATACGACGCAGGAAAGCGAACGGGAAGACCATTCGTCTGGATCTGAGGCTGAACATGCGGAACACTCCCCAGATGCACCACAACCATCGTCGTCTAAGCGCAAGAGGAAGAAAAAGTCCAAGGCTGCCAGAGATATATCGCAACCCATCGTCGACACAGAGAGCCTGCCCGAGCCAAGTAGCAGTGTGGCTTCCCGAGATGCAGAAGCTGTTATGCAAGCGCTGAATCACTTGAAACTTATGGACACGCTGAAGGGAAAGGCTAGTATTACTGGAAAGAACACTCTTGGAGAGCACAAGGTACGAACACATATTTGACCCACGTTTACCCCTGTATTCACACCTCCCAAGTTTTGGGCAACTCAGCCTGTCCCTCAGTTGGGTGAGTCAGATCCTCTCAATCCAAGGGTGCCCTTAAACATTGACCAAGGCGATCAACCACCGGCCGAGGATGGTTATATCGAGCCCACAAAGAAAATTGAAGAAGTTCGACAAGAGCCATATACATTGCCAAAGGATTTCGAGTGGTCTACCCTCGACCTTAACGATCCCAAACAGGCATGTACCAATGTTCTATCAATATTTACATGCTAATAATGGTTTCAGATTAAAGAGGTTTACGACCTACTGTCGCTAAACTATGTTGAGGATGACGAGGCCGCCTTCCGTTTCAAGTACAGCGCCGAGTTCCTTGAATGGCGAGTCTCCGATTTTACCACAGTAAAAGACAAGGTGTTTATATCACGTAGGGCACTCAAACCTCCGGGTTATTTCAAAGAATGGCATGTTGGCGTTAGAGTTGCATCAAACAAGAAACTTGTTGCCTTTATATCTGGTGTTCCGATCACCCTTCGCGTGCGTGACAAGTGAGCTTTCACGTCACCCATGTCTACCCCGCCTCTGAACACTTCTAGTGTCTTTCGCGCGAGCGAAATTAATTACCTTTGTGTACATAAAAAACTGCGTTCAAAACGGCTCACACCTGTGCTCATCAAAGAGGTCACACGACAAGTTAATCTCTGTGGGATAGCCCAGGCGATTTACACTGTTGGGCTTCTCCTCCCAACCCCAGTTGCAACTTGCCAGTACGTTTCGTTTACTCCTAATGAGCAGTTGTCATCTCAATTCATACAGATACTTTCATCGTCTGATCAACGTACCAAAACTTGTCGACATAAAATTCGCTTATGTTCCACGAAACATGACTCTTGCACGCATGATCCGCATCTACAAGATTGACCCCAAGACTACATTACCCGGTCTCCGTGAGATAGAAGAGAAGGATGTTCCCGAAGTAGCGGATTTGTTTGCCCGCTATATGGAGCGCTTCGACATGGTGCCCCTCATGACCGTCGATGAAGTGCGACATCAATTCCTTAGTGGGAGGGGAGAACTAGAACACCCCTCGGAAAATAGAAGGCGACCAAAACAGGTAGTATGGACATATGTTGTCGAGGTGAGCGGCGCTACGTTACTGTTCCATCCCGCAACCCTGTTTGAAAGAGCGAGGCAGGATCCTGAAACACACCATGTGACCGACTTTTTCTCATTCTACTCCCTGCCGTCAACAGTGATTAGCAGTCCCAAACACGACGTCGTTGAAGCCTGTTACCTATTCTACTATGCGAGCGATGCTGCATTGACATCTGGAGAAGATACGAAAGTGAAACTGAAGAAGAGGCTCGATCAGCTGATTGGAGATGCTGTGATCATTGCTAACCAGGCAAAGTTTGACGTGTTCAATGCAGTCAGTTTGATGGACAACGTGAGCTTTCTGGGGGATCTCAAGGTAAGCTCGTTACGAATATGATTTTATTTGTGGCCTGATCCCGTTCGAGTTTGGGGCAGGCGACGGCCTGCTCAATTTCTATTTGTACAACTGGAGAACGGCACCCATGGCAGGTGCCACGCCTCTCGACGGTGTGGAAGCTGGGAGGGGTGTTGGTGTGGTGATGCTCTAGACCATTTGACTGGGCAATGTCTGGTACGAAAGATCTTGTTCGATGCAATAACTACAACTCGCTTTCGTTGCATACTCCGAAAAACTATGCTCGTTTAAACTGTCTATATGAAGACACCAACCATACGTCAATGTTCAATCGCTATCGATCTCGATAATATCATCATCATCTACACCCCAATCTGGAGTTGGACTCCGTCGTTTGGGCTGCGATTTAGCCTGTGAGGACGTGGTAGAGTTACCCAGTGAACGACCCCGGAAGCTCGGAGGCACGTGTTGCGGTGCTGGTGAACGAGAACCCAGGGTTTGACCGGCACCCCATGTATTCTGGCTAGATTGTGGTTGCGAAGAGGCTGCCTTTGTTTTCCCCTTTGCTGATGTCGTCTGAACAGATCGACCACTGAGAGTATTCCCAGAGCCGATGAATGTTGGCTAATAATCAGAGCCAGTATGAGTGTGTGCAGGCACGCTAAACGAAGACACGCACTGGACTAGAAGAACGCGGGGGTGTTGTTGGTTTGGGTTCAGAGGGCATGTATGGGACGACATTAAAGCCAAAGAATAGCTTGCCAAACGGAAGATTCAACGCCGCAGGTACCTTAGCTTCGGTTTCCAACATTTCACTCGTAACAATTTTCTGCTTACTGCAAAAGAAGCATCAGCAGTTTGGCCCACCGAGAACACAGTAGGACATACTCTGTACGTATGATCTTGCTGCCGTCGGCAACGTCTTCCACACCACGGTGACTTATACCCTTTCCCTTGGTTTTCCGTCCCGCGAGTGTTTCGCCCTTGCCTTTGAAACTTTCCCAGTGATCACCGCCCTTGCTCACAGCAGGTGTTCCACCCGCAACGAATCCACCAGCAAGGGACGACGAGGGCCGAGATGACCCCGGTGATGATGAGTTGAGATCAATCTTGAGTTTAGAAGCCATTGTCGAAGGGGGAGGTGCTTTGGGTCGTTCCGGTTCGACATAGCCGACTGGTGGAGCGAAATCAACCTCGAGATCGGTGTCAATAACACAAATTCCTGCTCCCCCCGGTGTAGCTTCCATCACAAGAAAGCCGAAAATCATTGAGTTGTAACATATCTCAATGATATCCCCCTGTGTGAGAGCAGAGAAGTTACGGAGTGCTTGTTCTAGCCTGTACATACATCAGTTATGAGTAGGTCACCTGTAAACTAAACCTATACATACACGGCCTTGGGATCGGAAATCTCGAGGAAGTGGACGGTTTGAGGCTGTAGTTTCACGAATTTGCCCTTCGGGAGTTCTATACCAGTAATTCGAATAGGATCGCCTTCCTCAAGACGTAGTGTCTTCATCATCCAATACGGAAGATGTACGATCCCTTCTTCTGCAATGAACTCCAAGACGCCCGCGTGTGTGGATGCTGCTGAATTTGAGGGATTACGGAGCTGGAACATCCAGGGTAATTCAAGGTCCAAGCTTGTGAGATGTGCTAATGCAGATGGCGGCATGACAACTAATAGTTAAAAAGAATTGATATCGAGTGAACAGACACGACCCAGCAGACGCACTCTTTCCGCCATAGGACAGGTTCTCGCGCTCCTTACCCGGGAGCATGGCGACGCTGTAAGCCTTTAGATATTCGTCATATGCTCTGGGTGGGGGACGTCCGACCCGAGGACCGAGCGGGCCACCAAAACCTCTGCGATAAACGAGGGTGAGATCATGACTTGTGGTACGTGAAGGACACCCACTGTGCCAACTGAGCAAACAATCCCCCCGGGCCACCAAAGCCATTCTGATTGCCAAACTACGGCGCCTGTGAGTAAGGTAGTATAGTCCAGAAGATGACGCTCACAAAATCCATGGAAGATATTGTGGTTAGAGAACAAGAGACTTGCGTTGTGTTGGACCGCGAGCGTACGCAATGCTCCTTTTCCGGCAAAGGCCGTGGGCACCCAAATCGGGAAGGTCACAGAAACGCGTCGATTACAACTTACAAGGTTTCCTCAGAACCGCCCTCAGTCTGTAATCCGATCTCTTTCCAGCCCAGAAAAATGGCGACAAAAGTTGTATCAGCTGCGCCAGCCACACGGTCTGGCTCCAACGCAGCCTTCAACGACAAGGTGAGTTGCAATTACTTGTTCCAGTCGTCCTCGACCTCATGGAACGCGTGCGCAGGGTAAACCGATGGAACTCCGCATGTCCAATATGGTCGCAGCCAAAGGTCTGTTGGTTATTCCATCCCTTCCTGCTTTGTTCATGATTTTGTGTAGCCATCAGTGATGCTGTTCGTACATCCCTTGGGCCAAGAGGAATGGACAAGATGGTATCAACTTGTCAATCTTTCATCAACACTTTGGACGTTGATTAAATTGTAGATCCAAACTGCTAAAGGCGAGGTGATTATAACGAATGATGGCGCAACAATCCTGCGCAGCATTCAGGCATTACATCCCGCTGCAAAAATGGCAAGTTGTATCTGGTACTTTGAAACAGTGGTTTATCGTTCCTTCAGCTCGTTGATTTGTCTGCTGCTCAAGATGTGGAGGCAGGCGATGGCACAACGTCAGTTGTTGTCTTGGCAGGTAGCCTCCTTGGCGCAGCAGAAAAAATGCTCCTCAAAGGAATCCACCCGACGATCGTCGCAGAATCTTTTCTCAAGGCGTCTGTAAAAGCAGTGGAATACTTGACCGAAGTGTCCATACCGGTAGACTTGAACGATAGGGCCAGTCTACTCCGCGCAGCCAGCACATCGCTGAACTCCAAGGTTTGTGACGGTTATATTAACATGTCAAGGGTCTTATTGTTCGTGAAGATTGTTTCTCAGTATTCTTCGACTCTTTCGCCGATCGCCGTTGCTGCTGTAACTCGTCTTGTAACACCTCAATCCTCGAGTGTGGACCTTAGGGACATCAGGATAGTCAAGAAAGTTGGTGGTACAATCGAAGACACTGAACTTGTAGATGGTGTTGTCTTGAACCAGAACGTCATTGTCTCGGCTGGTGGTCCCACCCGCGTGGAAAAGGCAAAGATTGGTATAATCCAGTTCCAACTTAGTGCACCAAAACCCGACGTAAGTCTATTCGCATTTGCGTGTTGGTTGGTTTTGATTGTACGCGAAATCTAGATGGATAACACTGTCGTCATTAACGACTATCGCCAAATGGACAAAGTTATCAAAGAAGGTCGTCAGTACCTACTCAACATCTGCAAGAAGATTAAGAAAGCAAACTGCAACGTTCTGCTGATCCAGAAATCTATTCTGCGGGATGCAGTCGATGACACCTCCCTCAGTTTCCTCAAGCGTCTCAATATTTTGGCTGTGAAGGATGTTGAGCGTGATGAAATCGACTTCCTTTCGAAGAGCTTGGGTTGCAAGCCGATCGCGGATATCGAAGCATTCACAGAGGACAAGCTCGGGTACGCTGATTTGGTTGAAGAGACTTCACAAGCTGGGGCAAAAGTCGTCAAAATCACCGGTGTCAGGAACAGGGGTCGCACAGTTAGCATCCTCGCAATGGGCGCTAACAACCTCGTTGTTGAGGAGTGTGAGCGTAGCCTACATGATGCCCTCTGTGTCGTCCGTTGCATTGTAAAGAAGCGGTACGGCTCCGATCCTTGTTCAACGCAGTATTCACTGAACATGTCATCCCAGAGCCCTCATTTGTGGCGGCGGTTCGCCCGAAATCCACGTCTCTCGCCTCCTTTCCCAGTACGCGCAATCACTAAAAGGTATGGAAGCATATTGCTTCCAGGCATACGCAGATGCTTTGGAAGTTATCCCCACTACTCTCGCCGAAAATGCAGGTCTAAATCCTATTGCAATTGTCACCGAGTTGCGCAATCGTCATGCCCTTGGGGATCGCAATGCAGGCATTAACGTCCGGACGGTAAGTTCGCGTTAGATAACAGTAAGGGATGTCGTTGATAGTTAATCTAGGGCTTAATTTCTAACATTCTGGAAGAAGATGTTGTCCAGCCATTGCTTGTGTCCACTAGCGCGATTGAGTTGGCGACGGAAACAGTTTGTCTGCTCCTAAAGATCGACGACTATGTACAAACTAGATAATGACACAGAGAAACACACCATTCTAATGACACCCAGTTGATGATGTATCATGTATGTGTGTGATTCTTGACTTGCGTAGAAAGCTAGAGCGGACGGAATAATGAGGATGCGAGAAAAAAAAAAGTGCCAGGACCGTGGATTGAACACGGGACCTCCAGAACTTCAGTCTGTTGCTCTCCCAGCTGAGCTACCCCGGCGATATAGTTTTCGACCAAATTTGTATCCATATATACCCTTCAGTCCTCAGGCATCGTTTTTGGTACCCTCCGCCGTCATCTTGTACGTCCTTTCAGAGGACATCAATCAACATGTCTGGCGCAGGGCCTCGCGAGAATGTATTTGCCACACGGATGGCACTAACTAATATGAAGCTGCGTCTCAAAGGTGCTGAGACAGGCCATTCCTTACTCGCGAAGAAGCGTGATGCCCTAACCACGCGATTCAGAGCGATCCTCAAGAAAGTAGACGAGGTACGCCGAGCAGGTCACACCGATAGCTTTTCATGGTTTACAGAAATCTCCTTCTAGGCGAAACGCAAGATGGGTCGCGTCATGCAGCTTGCGTCGTTCTCGATGGCTGAGGTCTCGTATGCAACTGGGGATATCGCCTATCTCGTCCAAGAGCAAGCAAAACTGGCAACGTTCCGTGTCAAAGCAACGCAAGAGAACGTCTCTGGGGTGCTATTGCCGGCATTCGAGGCTGATCGCGTTTCTGGCTCAGGTATATTGCCATCTTGCTTGTAGTTTTTATGTCCTTTGATGGTCCTCTAGATTTTAACCTTACGGGCCTTGGACGTGGAGGGCAACAAGTTTTGCGAGCCAAGGAAGTTTATGCCAAGGCGCTGGAGACGCTTGTGGAACTTGCATCGCTCCAGACGGCTTTCATGATTCTCGACGAAGTTATTCGAGCCACGAACCGCCGCGTAAACGCAATCGAGCACGTTATCATTCCAAGATTTGACAACACAATCAAGTATATCATAAGCGAACTGGATGAGATGGATCGTGAGGAGTTTTTCAGGCGAGTCTCAGTCCATGGCCGTTCGGCAGGCACAGATCTAATTGATCGATAGGTTGAAGAAGGTACAGGGAAAGAAGAAAAAACAAGCAGCGATAGCTACGGCTGAAAAACAAGTTGCAGACGCTGAAAAGAGGCCCTCAAAGTCACTCCATGCTTCTTCGACACAGTTTCAGAAAAAAGTAGTGGATGTGGCAGAAAGAGAGGTAATCCGGGAGACTGATATTAAAGAGGTCGAAGTGGCGGAAGCGGAAGCGGTAGCCACAGAAAATGCAGTAGAAGAAACCACTGTCGAAGAGCCAGAAGCAGAAGATGCTGCCGTGGACTTGCTGAACACCAAGGACGAGGACGTGATTTTCTAGTTCAGCTGAACTGCGTTCCTTACATTCCTATACCATCGTACTTTGCAATACGGTGGATATTGAGATTACTGTACCATGTAATGGGGCAGCCGTGTTCACTTTTGTACTTCAGTAGATCATATGTTACATCAACTGCGGTGCATGTCTTGTGCGGAGCGACGCATAGGTACATGGAAGTTTTATGGAGTGCGGTAAGTAAGGCAGGGAGGAATGCCAGGTAGTTACTTGTTGAAGGTGAGTTAAGAATACAATTATATGAAATGTAATGACATACGTCAACCAGTTCCACGTCGTCAGACTTTTCGTTCTTCTTTCTGTCCTTGCGATCTAAGATCGCTCGTCTGTATAAAAGTTGAGACAATAAGATCAAGAATGTTCAAGCATAGGTCGACAAACCTGTCCTTGTCGAGCTTGATGCTAATGATGACAACCTTGGAAGGGTGGACGCCGATAGGAACGGCCGCACCATTAGATTTATCGCGTTGTACGCGATCGACGTGGATGACCCATTTCTTGCGGTAAACCTGCGTAACCTTTCCTTCCCGGCCCTTGTATTTCCCGCGCACAATTCTAACTTCATCGTCCTTACGGATGGGTAGTGACCGTGTCTAAATGTAAATGAAATGCAGTGAAGTTAGGGAGGAGAGACTAAGCCAGATATTCACGTACATTGTATTTACCCCGTAGGTCCTTTGAGAGAGGTGAAGACATGATTTTGCGCCGGACAGAAGAAGGGGCACTGAAATGCGCCTTCCGTGACTTGCGCCGCGAGGAGGAAACATCTGTCGAGGATGATGATGAGTATCTCACAGTATCCAATCGATGTAGCCCCTTGATACATCCGTGCCAAACCCCGCCCATCCAGCATATTATCGGTCGGGCAACAGTATCACTCGTGTAGAAATATGGAAAAACAGGATCAAGCACAGATTCTGACTGAACTGACCGGGGTTATACTTCATCTTGGTCTTGAGGACGTTGGTGACGATGTCGGCGGGTTCGTAGTGAACAAGGAACAAGTTGTTTGGTCCAAAGTTTGAGCCCCGGTGTTTGCCGAAGCCCACGTCAACCTACAACCACTGCAGGGTCACCAATTTGGCGGACATGTCTGCTGACAAGGTGCGCCCAACTAAACTCAAGTTTAAGGGTGATAAAACAAAGAAGAGACGGAGGAGAGACGATGACGACGACGACGACAATTCCCGTAAGCAGAGGCGCATCGAAGAGGAAGAAGCTCCCGACACCTGGGTTCTGCCGGAATCTCCTGCGGAAATACGTGGTCCTACCTTTATCATCCATCCATCGGATCCCTCTCCCATCTCTGTAAATTTCGACTCCACACGGAACAAGATTATCTTATATCCCCTAGACAAGGAAGGCGTGTCTGAGTCAGTTACTTTACTCGACCGCGAACCGACCGAGGTTGCGCAAGTATGGGTTACAACGCGCGTCGCTGGCTCTCTTACTATCAACATTCGGACGGGAACTGGTGAAGGGAAGTTTCTATCTTGCGACAAGCATGGGATCGTCTCGGCAAACAGAGAAGCTCGAGGTCCAGAAGAGGAGTGGACTCCGGTGGTTTTACCCGACGGCATGGTTGCATTCATGAATGTATATGAAAATTATCTCAGTGTGGATGAAGTTGCGGGAGGTGCCTTGCAACTCCGAGGTGATTCTGAAGAGGTTGGCTTCAGAGAACGCTTTTGGATAAAAATCCAGAGCAAGTACAAGAAGGAAGTTCATGAGGAGAAGAAGAAACGAGAGGCCGGGTCAGAGACAACTGTCATAGATGAAGGAAGTACTAAGTGAGTCTGTTCGTCTCTTCTCGTCGAGGGTATTCAAGGATGTCGTTTCTTAGCCGTATATATCAGGCATGGGGGGCAGGTCGGTCTGTCACTTCGAAGGAAGATAAGAAAGAGGTGGTCTTGAATGTCTTTATCACGATTTGATGGATGACACTGTTGCACAGCTCAAACGCGCTCAGAAAGAAGGTCGGCTGGCTGAGGCACTATTGGATCGTCGATCAAAACTCAAGAGGTATGTTTTTTAAATACTACCCGGTGTGTTGTCACCTAAATCCGTTCATAGCGATCGATTCTGTTGATGAAACATGCGTTTATCTGTACATGTAACCTGCATACAATACCAAGAAGCTCTTCCCCAACAATTATTACTCGTCTCTTCTAACATCCTAGTCTGATTACAACACCAACCTAAAAATTTAATGTGCCAAGCTCAGCGAATGTGCCATAGTCTATCTAGTAGCTGGCTCCGCCCATCATTTGTACGTGAAAGCTGTTAGTCCTGACTCCTAATGGTCACTCCTTTCGGTTTGCAGATGTCATCATTTGATATTGGCAAAAGAACTTGGTATGCGTGGTGGCCATACTTAGCCTGGAAAGTCAGTAATATTTATGTAAGAGCCCTTGGTCCCTCAGTTGCCCTGGCCCACTGAATCCGAGATTGCTATGATCCTCTCTAAAGTTGGTTCTTGTTAGTTTAGTTGTTACGGATGCTACCCCGGCCGTCGCTCGTAACGCTGGCAGAGCCACTCTTAGCCTTCCGCAAGGGTAACGGGAAACTTTCAAGGCTTACTAGACTAGTGAAGGCACTGGGAACACTGTTGTAAGTTTTTGTGCATCCACGCCATTGCTACAATTAAAGATTACCAAAGATCAGTCGATTGCGGTTGCTACTTTGTCTGCTAACTTCTCTAGTGTCGATGGCATCCTCTGTTGACCTCAGCGGGTAACACAGACACGGTCCCGGCGCCATTAGACGGCCCCTTTGCTCAGAGAGCAGTATCTGGCGAAGTGCCCCACTCTGCTTCCGAGTCGGACAGCACCAGAGCGCTTACGCTCGGAGGAAATGATAGCTTACTCGGCTATTACCCGCTTCATGCCATCAACGGCGACCATTAATTGATCAATTTCCATGCTTCAGCGCTTCAGCTCTAACCCTTGTTTCATGTGATGGCGACGGTTAGCGACCGTCTGTTTAGTATTATGACGTGGCATTTCCTCCTCTCCGCAACCTTTTACCCTCCGCGGTGTTCATTCTTTGTGCACAGGCCCACGCATTGGCCCTATCATCGTCACCATTGCCCTCGTTCGACCTACTAGTGGCTTCACAAATTTTTGTGAAGACGCTAGCTTTTGACCGCTAGCGGCCATCTCATCACCCAACTCAGTGCATGCCAAGCACCGATATGTGCGTATTCTAGATATCCTTTTTCGTTGTCTGTGAGGCTGACCTCGCCTTTCCCGACCCGTTGGAGGCGATCGTACCGAGACGTGTTAATCAGGAACTGCATAGATACCAGTACGTCCTGCACTTAGCACTGTTCCCTTAATCTAACCAGTGAACAATATGATGTAGTGCCAAGGCGACCTGTCAAGGTCTGTGTGCCAGATCATGAGGTTTCGGTTCCCGTAGTTCCAATCGTTCCTGCGCTGACTGAGACTGACCATCACAGGCTGTGAACGGTTTCATCACAAAGTTTTAGCCCACTGGGCCGCGATGTTTCGGGTCACCTGAGAACAGTGTAACAGAATACGCTAACGGAGGATTACATAACACTATTGTCATTCTGAATAGAGAATAGGTATGTACTTTTTTCTCTTGAGAATGCATTATTAAAGGTAGGATCGTGTGATACTGGCTAATGGTATTTCTTGATAGAACAATGGCCCCTCACGTACAGTTTTAGTCCATAGTAGAGTATTACTCTGCACGGAACCTTTGGATCGGAGGTGAGTTTTTATCTTTAAATCACGTACCTATCTTGATCGGTAGCTAGATTCTTCCGCGGTGCGCCAAAGTGCGGGCCTGTCGAAACAGGTCGAACAAAGCCAAGAAACCCGAGTTAGCAAAGACGGGCGGCGAACCACATGATTTCCTTAACAACACCCGTTAAGTATCGCATCGATGACACAGAGTCGGACAATACAAAGGATATCAACATAAAATATTGACTACTTCACGATACCTCCATTGGCACCCATGAACAACCATCCGGATACCTATCCTGTTACGATGTCCGTCGACGGCGAAGAACATTACTTTGATAACAACGAAAAGTTATACTCTACAAAGAAAGATGCAAAGAAAGATGTCGAGGTCGCAGCAATCGGCGAAGGTTCTTTGGATGTCGTCCTCCATAGCGAGCGTGAGATAGCAACGCACGTTATCTCCATCGACGACGATCCTTCTCTCAATCCATGGACCTTCCGCGCCTTCTTCATCGGGCTTGGTCTATCTGCCTTCGGTGGCTCCTTAGGTATGCTTGTCCCCCACCCAGCTCGTCTTCTGATTCTTACATGGTACAGCGGAGATCTACTACTTCAAGCCAGTAAGATTCATGGTCTCGATATTCAGTCAATGTTTCTCATCTCGTTACCGTCAGCAAAGTATCGCTATCTCATTGATGTTCCTTGCCATTGTTTCCTATGTCCTCGGATTTGCCATGGAGGCTTTCATCCCTCGCCATGGTCCATTTCGCTTCTTAAACCCTGCAAGTTCAAGTGTTACCACCTCCACTCTATCTCACTCCCTGCTAGCACCCTTTTAACAAAAAGGAGAACGCTTTTATTATCGTTATGACTAGCGCGGCCGCGAATGCGTCATTGGCAACGGAAGTTTTGGCCGTACAACGTCTTTACTATAACATTACCCCGAATGCTGCCATTTCCATTTTCTTACTGTTTTCTAGTCAGCTCATTGGTTATGGTATTGGTGGTGTGCTAAGATGTGAGTTTGCGTTGGATGGTTCAACTATACGTGGACTGATAAGTTGTGGTAAAAAGCGACTCTAGTATATCCCTCAAAGATGCTTTATCCTAGTGTGCTTCCGCTCATGTCAATGCTTCAAGCCTTTTTTCACGATAGTGTTGACGCTCGCCGTAGACTCAAGGTATTCTACATTGTCTTTGGAGTGTATGTGGCACTTCTGCATTTTCAACAGAACTTACGTCTGACATCTATCAGGATTTTTATCTGGGAACTCTTTCCAGAGTGGATATTCCCTCTCCTCACTGGTATCTCGGCGTTCTGTCTTGCTGCGCCGAACAGTGCAACTGTCTCGAGGGTGTTTGGTGGAAGTAACGGTAATGAAGGTCTCGGTCTTTTGTCGATTTGCCTTGACTGGCAGGTTGGTCAATGTTTACTATTGGAACATTACAACTGACTGTTAAATTTGTAGTACATTTCCGATGCTTTCAATCCCATGTCAATTCCGCTAAGAACCCAGGTAGGCTAAGGATGTACTTAACTTCTATCATTAACGAACAACAGTTCTCTGCTTTGATCGGGATCATATTATGCACGTACGCATGCAATAACCTTCATACAGTATCGACCTTGTCTAATTCGTTCTCACTAGTGTTGTTTTCGTACCCATCTATTACAACAACATCTGGAAATCACAAAATTTTCCCTTCGTCAGTGCAGAAAACATCTTATGACACAACTTCTGAATGCAATTCATAGCTTTCTCAGCTCTTGTTCTATGAAAACGGTACCCAGTACAATCAGTCGTTGATTTTGAACTCGAATTATCAGGTCGACCCCACTCGCCTTGCAGGACAGGGATTACCATACTTTTCTGGAACCTGGGTCGTGTATCTCCTCTCCTTGAATGTAGCATTAGCGGCTACGTTCACCCACCTGCTTCTTTGGAACCGTGATGATTTACGCCTCGCCTGGAGCTGGATGGTACCCGCGAACCTTCACAAACGGTGGCAAGAATTTAGGTGGAAAGGCATCAACTGGCAGCTCTGGAAGGACGATGACATGCGGGACCAGTCAAACTCAGACGAGGACATTGACCCACACTATGCTCAGATGCTCAAAGTAAGCGTTGTTCCGCAATCGGAGCACCAGATGTGGATTGATTTTGCAGTATCCCGACGTCCCGGATAGTTGGTACTGCGCTACCTTTGTGGTATCCTTTGCGGTGGGCTTGGTGGTAATCTACAAAAGCAATTCCACGCTGCCGTGGTGGGGCTTCCTCATATCGGTGCTCCTGGCGAGTATATCCTCTTCTTTGGCGCGCTATTTGCTATTACGGGCTGGAATCCCTCAATTCGTGAGTCGGCCTTACCGAATAGCATAACCTAAAATAGCTAAATTTGTGAGCAGAAACTCTGGCACAGATGATCGCGGGATACTTGTATCCCGGGAAGCCAATGGCCAACATGTATTTCGTTTTGTCCAGTTATAGTAGGTTTAATGCAGGTATATATGGGCACGAGTTCATTGTCTTGATTCCCAGACACGGCTTCGCAAGCCACATTGCTACTCCGTGACCTCAAAGTCGGCCAGTGTAGGTCATTGACCATGCTATTAGTAAATGATGTGCGTCAACATATACTAACAGATGCTAAGCTCCCTCCTCGTGCGACGTTTACTGCCCAGATCATTGGTACTCTCCTCGGTGCAATCTTGAACTACGGTAAGACAACATAACCGAGTCCTCCTGCAGATGCCTGACAACTGTCTAGTCCTAATGAATTCCATCATCGACAGTCAATTCGATATCTTGCTTTCCGTTGAAGGCACGAATATCTGGTCCGGCCAACAACCGCAGCAATACAATTCTCAAGCTATTACATGGGGTGGCCTTAGTCATCAATTATTCTCCTCTGGAATGAGGTACGAATGGGTCCCATGGTCTTATTTAATTGGTCTTGTCGCACCAGTGCCATTCTGGCTGGTTCATCGCTATTGGCCCAAGCTGCGTGCAGACTACTTATACACGCCGATTATCTGGTATGCATTTAATTCTCACTGGTCCAGCTTGACAGTTTACTTTTGCATCATCTAGCGGGTTTATTGGCAGTCTCGCCGGAGGTATCAATTCTTCGGTCACGTCTTTCCTCGTGGTCGCATTCCTTTCGCAATGGTGGATCAGAACACGCTATCCCCGCTGGTTTATGAGATATAACTACCTCGTCGCTGTAGGTGTGTCCTTTCCTTGCAGTCTTCAGCTCACGTCACCCATACGCATGTTTGTAGCGCTAGATGGTGGTGCTCAGGTGATGGTGTTCATTCTCTCATTTGCCGTCCAGGGTGCGGCCGGCAAAGCTCACATATTCCCCCACTGGTGGGGTGCCAATCAGGCTGGTAATTATGATCGTTGCCTGCACCTTGAATTTACTGGGTAGACATATCTGTTTGAATGCTTGAATTCTACGTACGGTAGACTACAAGAGATGCCATGGTATCGCTTCAAGGTGTAAAAGTTTACTAATTGTGTCACGCGGAGTATATCTGAGTTTTCGTTCAAGGCTTCAATGAGAAATCCAAATGACTTCTCAGCCGTGGAGTTGTCAGAACTGGTGGTGGAGATACTTTCCTCCCTTTTCAACGCTCTTGGTCGCATCCGCATCATTGAGAGTTGGTCTCATCCTTTACAGCGAGTGGCATGATGCCCGCTCCATCGTGAAGTATACCGATGTCGACTACCGCGTTTTCAGCGATGCAGCAAGGTTCCTTTTCAATCCAACCGTAGACAACGGTGCGCAGGGCCCGTTGACGAAAGAATTTGGTCTCTCTGTCGGAAAGTGAGTAATCTCTGTTATCACGACCTGCGTTGGTGACCGTTGTGCTGTGTCGCCGTAGCCCATACAATCGCGAGACATACCGCTATACACCCTTGTTGGCAGTGCTTTTACTGCCAAATGAGTTCGTTCACGCATCTTTTGGAAAATACCTTTTTGCAGCTTGCGACCTTGTCAACGGGGTGCTCATATATCGATTGCTTCTGACGTCCATCCATTCACCGCGCCTGCGGACTCTGACCACCAACGATGCAAAACCACCCGACGAGCAACCCAAACGCGGAGAGACAGAGAATTCACCTATGGCTGGTCGAAGAACTTGGGCTGCATTTCTTGCCACGATGCACCTACTCAACCCGTTCGTTTTCAGTATCTCCACGCGCGGGTCTTCTGAATCCATCCTCTGCACTCTTGTCCTACTCACACTGTTCTATGCGCTCAATCGCCGTTGGGACGCAGCTGCAATCATGTTGGGCATCAGTGCCCATTGGAAAATCTACCCCGTCATCTATGGGGTGAGCTGTGTGACCGCTATCGCTGCTCAAACGCGACCGACGCGCGGCTGGGGACTTTCCTTTGTCAAGTCGCTCGTGTGCACGCGGACGCTTCGGTTTGCGGCCCTCAGCGCCTGTACATTCTTTATCTTAGGCACGTTTTGCTATGCCGTGTACGTCCTTCTGCACTGGATCACACCGCTCACTGGCTGAGATGTTTATTTGCAACAGATGGGGATACCCGTTCTTGTACGATGCCTATCTGTACCATGGAGACCGCCTGGACCATCGACATAATTTTTCCCCCTACTTTTACCTCACGTATCTCACCTACCCCGGTCTATCCACTGACTCGCTCAACTATCATGCACTTTCGTTTGCCCAACGATGCCTTCGTTCGCCGTTCACAAGCCTTTTGCCGCAACTCTTACTCTCTCTTGGCACAGGCATTTTATTGGGTCGGCGCACCCAAGACCTTCCGTTCGCGTGGTTCGTACAGACATGCACCTTTGTGCTATTTAACCGGGTGTGCACCTCGCAGTATTTTTTGTGGTACATGCTCTTCCTACCCCTGTTGGCTGCACGTGTACGATTCTCGTGGTGGCACGTCATCGTCTGGGCTGGGACACAGGCGGTCTGGCTCGCGGAAGCATACAAGCTCGAGTTTGCAGGAGAAGATGTGTTCCTTAGTCTCTGGCTGAGGAGTTTGCTTTACGTCGGTGGACACGCATGGGTACTTGGGAGCGTCACGCAGGCTTATGCTTCGGCAGTGCCACCATAATAAACTTTGTTACTAGTCTTCATCCGCGCTGGGAGGATGGTTCATTACGGTGCACACTGGTGTAAATAGGAATCTATGAGTGCGGAAACAGGTCGGCGAAACGAAAGCATGTATTGAACTGCATGTCTCTGAAGGAAGGTGGTCGAGGGAGCGGTAGGACTATAAGGTACTGTCTCAACTACTCTGAAAAAGCATCATATCTGTCAACACGTGAGCAAAGACATTCAAGGAAGAAGTGAAGTAACACATACGTATTGAGAAATCCACCGGAACCCTCAAGGGAACACTTCAACGACGAGAAAGGCGCCTGGAAACAAGACGTACCTTCGCCGTAGCCCTGTCTTTGGACGACCGAACACATGAACAGCTCAATCGGCCGGATATCGCTCAGCGGCACCTTGCCCTGAGGTAGCTGGATTAATTACGATGTTGAGACTCGTAAGACAAAACCGACCTTGCCAGTGGTTTGGTAGAGTCCAAGATGATGTCTGAGCTCCTCCTCGCTCACTGCACCAAGTGCGTCAATCTTGTTTCCGAAAACGAGGAAGGGAACTTTGGCAAGTTCCTCGATGGAGAGCAGTGCGTCGAGCTCGGCCTTTGATTCAGCAAAGCGCTCGTGATCGGCGGAGTCAACCAAGAAGACAATACCGTCAACCTCGGGGAAGTAGTCACGCCACAGGCGGCGGGCTAGAGGACGTTAGTACACCGTAGTGTGTAAAACAGAAAACGGTCACGTACCCTGTTGGTGTCCTCCGAGATCATACGTGGTGAACTTGACATTGCCGATAGCTAGTTCCTCGGAGGCTAACATGGATGGGTCAGGTCCCGCACATGCGCGCTCGCAGCATATAGCACGTACTAGGATGGAGTGTCGGCTGCAGGGTAGCTAGTCGGTCGTTCTTGAGCATGTGCAAAAGGGTCTGTCGGCCAAGTGGTTAGATGTTCTGGCCAGAGTAGCAGTGTTAGCACAGACAGTCTTTCCAGCATTGTCCAGACCGAGGAAGAGGATTTTAGCGTTCTTGTGCAACAATCCTTGAACGGAGCAGCCTAAGTGAGGGTGACCAAAGAAACCGTGTGTTGGGACGCCTACCAAGCTGGGCGAGAACATCCCAGAACCAGTTGATGATGAACATGGTGGTCGTCGAGAGATGAGAAAGAACACGTCAAAAGTGCAAATGGCTTGTGACGTGACTACTTGTCACTGTCACTCCTTGTGTATGTAGGCAAGGTCTGACGCTCACTGCACCACGACGAGGTGCGTGTGCTCCTAATATCCCTACCAACCTTTCTCTCCGCATCACCAAATCGCCACGAACACCCTGGAACTGGATTGAACGGGCACTGTCTACAAGGCGGCGTGGGATCCGAATAGAGAAATCCAATCGTTTATATGTCATCACCGTGTTTGGCTGTGTTTACCTTGCGAACTGGCCCACCCAATCCTTCAAGTCCTCCAGTCCGTCCTGGGCCAAACTTTCATCCTTCGCCTCTCCGACCTTCACCCAGGTCGAAATAAATTCGACGTCTCCGCCGTCCCACTCACTGAACTTGAACGAGCCACCTGCTGCACCACTGCATTCCAGTCCACCTAATTCCGTACCCTCCCCTTCTCCCAGACTCTCCACCCCAATTACCCCTGATTGCGAAACTCTCCTCTTCTCAAGTTCACGTTCGAGAATAGTGCGAACGCGTGTGATCGCAACTTCATTTATCGAGTTAGAGGAGTTACTGACTTTTAAAAGATCTGTCTTGTGCGCAAGAATAAGTAGTGTTGGTCGAGGTTGCGTTGGTGGGAGCGATGTGATTGCGTGCAACACAATATGCAGGTGTCTGATGGCACCCGTCATATCATCTCTAAACGTGAAATCAACATGAGAGACATACTCTGCGACAACAGAACCATTGCGTGATATGGTACTGCAGTCGACGACGAATGCGACATCCTTGGCTTCCTTGAGATGCTCCCGAAACTGGTCTCTAATACGTGGGTGTCCGGGCACATCAATTACCTGCAACGTCCTGGTTGGTGATAGCGTCATTTGCGCAAGATTCGTCTGCAACGATGTATGCGACGGCAAAGTCTGATCGTAGGCTAGCTGATCTTTCCTGCCATCAGGAGTGTAGGATTTTTAGACACGTGGTGGACTGACATTCGACAGTATGGCAGTTTTGCCCGAATCCGGAGGACCAGTTAACAGAAGAGCATCACCTCTGGACCTTGACCTTTTCTGAGCAAAAAATACAACTAGGTACGAGTCAGTCTCGCACAGAAACCAGATATACTCGTTAAACGGACCAGTGAGGAGAAACAGGACGACTGCAAGGGAAAGCAATGCAAGATTGGCAGTGGATAGGCCTCCAACGAATGGAGAAAGCTCGGGCGTGGTTGCAGTCGTCGTCTCATTTGCAGAATGGTCATTCATGTTTTGAATGAAAGACTCAGGTCAACAGACTGGGGAGGGGTTAATACTTGAGTGATTGTTTGGCTATGTTAGTAACTAAATGCTTTTGGTAAACAAGGAACAAAGAATGAGGGCTGGCAATTTGACTATCCTACTACACCAACACAACCCAATATCAAATACATAGACAAACCATGGGTCCCCCCACTCGACGATGAAATGGTATAACCGTACCAGCCTCTCAAGCGACATTTAATTACTGGTTGAGCTAGTATAGGCTGTGGTAGCAAATCCAACCCGTCCGTTGGTAGTATCGAAAACGCTGTAGAATCGTTCGCTTAAATGGATTTACGTCAAGTGCTTGTGAATGAAAGTAGAGCAGACACGCACAGGAAGGTATATCCATTGATAAAATCAAGTCCAGATCCATCCCGACTGCCGATATCTCCGACGACAAGATAGATCGAGTCAGAGCTACCACCGATAGCGATGTTAAGCAAACGGGGCCATATTTGTGCATTTGGCGCGAGGTGGTAGGACTTGTTGCCAATATTGAACGTTAATGTTTTCAGCGCGGAGAATTGCGCAGGGGTAATCTTCAAAAGGCCTGTGGTAGAGTCTAAGATACCGCCGGTTGCAGACTGATATAGATTGAATGCATCTGTGTGTTCCAATACAGGGTATCAGCATATGATCAGTCGCTCAGCATGGTACTCACCAGTGGCGATGAGGATAAGGGTGGTGCCAGTATCGACAATTCCAGCGGTTGACGACAAGATAGTACTGCCATCATAGCTGATCGACTCTTCGATGCCCCAATAATTCGACGCGGGCGAGGTCGTCGTGAGTGAGACATAGTCTACCGCGCCGGAGATGACCGAGCCATCATATCCGCCGAACGTGAGTGTCCCTGTGCTCGATTCGGAAGCCGGGACGTAGTATATACCGATTACCTCCTCAAATATCGTTCCTTGAGCGAGAAGGTTGTTTAATATCGTGGGGACGGTCCCCGTGTTGCTGACTGTGTTCTGAGTGAGGTCAACAGGTCCTATACCGAGGATACCATCAACTCCAGAGAAGTCGTCGGATGAGGTAGCGACCCCAATTGACTGGTCTGTGATGACCAGACCGGGGCCGAGAGTAACAGTATCTATCCACTCTTCGCCACTGAAACCTCCGGTGCCGTAAGACACTGACTATAATAGTCTTTCGGTGCGGCATATGCGACATGAATTCATAAAGACATACAACGGTGTTCCCAGTTTTTTGGCTGGTGCTAGTCTGGGCATATCCCTTAGAGGCTCCAACCCAAGTATTGGAGCTCCCGGTGTCAATCAAGAGTGTATCTATATATGGTGGCTCAGCTCGTTTGCCTGGATCGGTGAAGGATGCACACACAATCAGTCCCAGGACTGCCAACTCCGACTTGAGCGATGTAGGTCACTACTGCATTGGTAACACTGAGAGACTCGCTGCGTTTACCCAGATGGCCAGCGTTTTTGAAAGCCTGAGCACGAGCGCGATCCTTCTCAGCAATGTTGAGCGTGTCGCTTACATTCACCCTCGTAGCAAAGCTGAGAGTGGTCTTTCCAGTGCTGCGATCGACGGGGCTAGCGTCCACAACGGCCAAGCCAACGAGAATCGACGACAAGAGAGCTTTAGAGGGGAGCATGAGGATTTATCCCATGGGCTGGACCGACTGAGGGGAAATCGAGAGCTCTTAAGTATTGCAAGTAGCACTCTCCCCATGGTCTGACGGTATGCACACCAGACCTTCCAGTATTAAGAAGGAAGTCATGCGGACGAGGACTTGGGACACATGCGCTGTTTTGTGAATCTGGTATCTGAAAACGCAACGTATACAAGTTAGATAGAGGTATGGGCACGCACCTAAAAGGATCCAATTGTCACGCTCCGACAAAGTGCTTCTAAAGCCCACGCGGTGCACCGGAGATAAGAAATATTCCACCGGGCAAAAGCACCCGAAGCGCCAAGAGCATATCTGCTATCAAATGTTACTTTGCACCGGATCATGTGTCAAGTGACCAAATACTTTTGTCAACCAAACTCAACCCCTAGCAGAATTTCACGCAAACGCTCCTTGCGGCACATTTGGCTTCGCCGAAGGACTTGATTAGCACCAGAATGGCACGAAAGCGAAGGTGTGATAAGAGCTCGCCGTGTGCTGTGAACCATATGATTGCACTCACTCGTACCACATGGACCAGATCATCCGTCCGGAATTTGAATGCATTCAGTGAACCCTGTTGTCATATTCTTGGGATCTGCGTAACGGGGCCAGTTTGCTGCAAATGTAAATACATATCTCCAGAGGCATGTGTCGAACTGGAATCAGGACGGAGTCGTCATCAACGCCGAGGATAAGCTGGTGACCCAAATAACGTGATCGTCAGGAGATGGAGCCGTGAAATTAAGCCTGGACGAGCTCAATAAAACGTGGAGCGAGTGGTGTATTGCTGAGGCCGACCGAGCCTCCGCACGTCCTCGGAGTGCTGTGTCTCTCAGTCTTGTCTTGGATCTAATTCGCTATTCAAACATCATACCGTCGGGCGTCAACCCGTAAGGTTGAGTGCAGGCTCGGTTGGCACACACCTATATTCGGCTTTCCTCTGCTGCTGCTGCGGAAACTGGTCCCTGGGTGAAATGAGCGCGGATGGCACGTACACATCCCAGTACGGTTTGTTTCGACTTCCTACGACTTCTGCGAGCGATGGCTATGCTAGTGACACTGCCCTTGCACCACAGTGCACTAGGAGCGAATGATACTCGAGTGGCGCGTGGAATTAAAACAAGTAGATGGTCAATCCATCCATCGTGGGGCAGAGTGTAACGGCAAACGATTATAATCTACTTACAGTTGAGCCAATATGACTTCTAGTTATAATAGCGATGCAATAATTATATCCGGTGGCGGGGCACGGGGCACCTACTACGTTATCCGTAGTGACAGAGCAGGAGCGAATGCGATCGATACGTACGGGCGTTCCTGCTTCCTTGTTACTGTTCAGCTGCGCCGCTGTGGGAGTGTAGGTTCAATTGATCAAACAATGACATGAGTCATACAGCCTGAGTGACTCTCAGATCTCTCCACCTCAACCAAGAAGTCGATACTGCCGCCTACCCCTTCGCAGCATCTTCCGGCACTTTAGGGCGAGACAGGAACAGGGAGGGCAAGTGTATGTATTACCTGTATACGAAGGATGAATGTAGTTATTTTCCTGATGGCCCGCCCGAGTCTGTACGGTGACGTTAGGATCCACCCAAAGTTCGACTGAGATACCTCACATTCTGTGAGTTCTTCGATGGAGACGTTGTCAAACTGACCTTGCCCAGCTTCCATGCAAGCCTAGGTGCCTCTGTTTGATCTTGACAACAAGCACAGCACTCCCCCGGCCCCACCGTGTAAAACAGAACGTGTGGAGGGAATTCTCAAGGGTCATGAGTTATTCGTGTGTGTCCTTTCATCTTGTATTTTAGAGTGGTTGTACTGATGATTCCTACACTCGAACTCACCGCAATCTCGGGCGAGAATGTGATCTAAATCAAGATAAAGCCAATCGGCCAATGGAGAACAATGCATTGCACCGGTCCGTCTGTTATCACCGTAGAAAAGTTTTTTTCCAGTCATCACTGAATTCTCCACTGGGCAGCCTTCTCTGACCGGGTACCTTATCCACTTGTTCACTTGACACCATTCAGAATTTCTATTTATATAATTTCCCTTGATCGTTAATCACCGCTTGATGGATAAGTTCGTGATGGCAGTGACTTGAGCCACGGCCTCAGGTTTCCTAAGTTAAATGGGCTGTTGATTCGGAATCACCGACGACGGCATTAGACTCACTTGTGTACGGAAGCGAACAGTCCTTGCTACTTCTTCGCGTCAACCTAAACAAATGACCACACCGTGACACGCCAATGAAGCTTTGAAGTGAGATGTCATCCTCTTTGAGCAGATGGAGATGCTCAAGAACAAGTTACACCGGTGAATGGTAAACTTCGGGGATACCGCGACGGAGACTCTCCAAGAAAAAAGAGGTGGGAGGTCACGCACAGCTATGAGTGACTCGTCAAGGAGCGAAGGCGAGGTCCCGAAAGAGGAGTGTCCAAAGTGCTAAGACTTTACTGCTTGGTGAGGAAAGACGGAAGTTGAAATATGGGCACTACTAGCTAACTGACGAGTTCCTAAGGAAGGAGTCCTCCAGCCTGGACGTTGGTGTTATAATAGCCGGTTATACGAGGACTTGTTGGCTAATTTGCAATGTGTAGCTTAACTTTTGCCTAAACCGGGTAAAGTTGATCTCGCTTCTCAAGAAAACATATTTACAGTGCTGGCACACCTTCAACAAGACTATGCCACGGACCCAAAGGGACCAACGTTACTTGTCGTCTGTGGCGAACCCACACAATGCCAAGTGAATTTCTTTCCTCACCAAGTCCCTACTCACTAGCCGATTGAGCGGCCTCAATGTCATGCTCATGAGGAAATTGAATGGGCGGTGCAAAAATTGCGGCAGAGTGAGTACTATCTGAATCCGTGATCATTTGATCCAAACCGCCCAGATGCCGTTAGGAATGGTACTCCTGGCCCAACTAAGCTGAGTATCCTCGCGTGACGGTCATATCGTACAGTCAGCACTCAGGCTGAGCCGAATTTATAATGGTTGCTTTACCCCGTTCTTCCGTTCTCTATCCATGGATGATCAAGCCTCCAATGTCCCTCCAGGTGGTTATCTTACCACAATGGACGGGGTGGCTAGCGACAGCAACGAAGAAGCCTTTGAAAAGAACGGAACATCGTATCATGCAAAGACGGACGTCGAGGCCGCAGCAGGCCCGCATGCTGATGGCACCCTGGATGTCGTCCTCCATAGCGAGCGAGAAATCGCAACGCACGTTATCTCTGTCGATGATGATCCGTCTCTTAATCCGTGGACCTTCCGTGCATTTTTCCTAGGATTTGGACTATCTGCCTTTGGTGGCTCTTTGGGTAGGTTATCATTCCTCCAGCCATATTCTTTTGTTTCTCACACAGAGCAGCTGAGATTTATTACTTCAAACCAGTAAGTGTTCATGATTCCGGGTCTAGTCAGCGTGTCTCATATCATCATCAGCAAACTGTCGGGGTGTCATTGATGTTCCTCGCCATCATCTCCTACGTCCTTGGGCTTGCTATGGAAACCTTCATCCCTCGCTACGGCTTATTCTACTACCTGAACCCGGTGAGCCTCATCCTACGTACATCCCTCCATCTCACCCTCCAAGCCAGCATTCCTTCAATAAAAAGGAGAATGCCTTCATCATCATCATGGCTAGTGCAGCTGCAAACTCAGCACTAGCGACAGAGGTCCTCGCCGTACAGCGTCTGTACTACAACATCACACCCAACGCTCTGACTTCCATCTTCTTGCTGTTCTCTAGTCAACTTCTTGGTTACGGTATCGGCGGTGTGCTGAGACGTGAGTCTATCTTGGACGGCTCAGCAATATGTGGACTGATGAATTTTATGGAAAGAAACACTGCTGTATCCCTCAAAGATGCTATATCCAACTGTACTTCCACTTATATCTATGTTTGATGCATTCTTCGAGAATGGCGCAGATGTACGTCGTAGACTTAAGGTGTTCTATGTTGTTTTTGGAGCGTATGTCTTAACCTATGTGTTTCGATATATGCGATCGGATGCTCACCCGAACGTCGCCAGCATCTTCATCTGGGAACTCTTCCCGGAGTGGATATTCCCACTCCTCACTGGGGTCTCCATTATGTGCCTTGCCGCCCCGAATAATGCGGCCGTATCGAGGGTATTCGGCGGAACGAATGGTAACGAAGGCCTAGGTCTCCTTTCTATTGGCTTCGACTGGCAGGTTTGTCTTCAAATGAAAATGCCACCAATGCATTTGACCTCGCTCACTTCGTAGTATATCTCCGTTCTCAACCCGCTGACAATCCCATTGAAAGCCCAGGTATGTTAAGGCTAGACTGTGTTCGATCCTCGTGATTTATAATAAACCAGCTTTCTAGCTTCACCGGTTATATACTATGCATGTGTGTATCAGATGAACTGACTCCTTAACTGCAGTCTGATATGTTCCCGTTAGAATTGTTTTTGTCGCCGTCTTTTACAACAACATCTGGCAATCTCAAAACTTTCCCTTTGTACGTGTAAATGATGTTCATCAAGACAGCCACTAACTGCTGCTTTAATTTACAGCTTTCTCAGCTCTTGTTCTACGAGAACGGCACTCAGTATAACCAGTCCCTGATTTTGAACTCGAAGTACGAGGTCGACCCCACTCTCCTTGCAGAACAGGGATTGCCATACTACGCTGGAACCTGGGTTGTATACCTTCTTTCTACCAACATGGCGTTGGCAGCTACGTTTACCCATTTACTCCTTTGGAACCGTGATGATCTACACACTGCTTGGAGCTGGATGGCCCCCTCGAACGTTCGCAAGTGGTGGCAAGGATCTAGGTGGAAGAGCGTTTATTGGCAGTTCTGGAAGGATGACGGTATGCAGGGCCAGCCAAACGGAGGCGAGGATATTGACCCACACTATGCCCAAATGCTCAAGGTGCGTCATACCCTTGTGCCACTTCAATAAATACAGAACATCTTCCAATTCCAGTACCCTGACACACCAAACAGTTGGTACTGCGCTACTTGTGTGGTATCCTTTGTGGTGGCCTTGGTAGTGATTTACAAGAGCGATTCCACACTGCCATGGTGGGGCTTCGTGGTATCTATATGCCTGGCAGTCTTGTCCACCATCTTTCTTGGAGCATTGTTTGCCATTACAGGCATCGGTATCTCAATTCGTGAGTCTTTCGTTCCGATGAGCATTATCCAGGTTGATTAAGGCTGTGTACAGAGACTTTCGTACAGATGATCGCGGGATATTTGCATCCTGGGAAACCGATGGCCAATATGTACTTTGTTTTGTATAGCTACAGTGAGCTCACCTTTTTTTACTTGGGACAAACAGCCTAGAGGTCCTGGTTTTTAGACACCGTTTCACAAGCTAGTCTGCTGCTCCGTGACCTAAAGATTAGCCAGTGTAGGTCTTTCATCTAAGATGCTATGGCGAAGATTTATATAGTTCACCAGACGCCAAGCTTCCTCCCCGCGCCTCGTTCACTGCACAGATCCTTGGAACTCTCCTTGGCGCCGTTTTAAACTATTGTAAGAGCAATTGTACCTCTTTCATGAAAGCTCTTACACCCGCTAGTCTTGATGAATTCCATCATCGACAATCAGTTTGAGATCCTGCTGTCTGTTCAAGGCACGAATATTTGGTCTGGACAGCAACCTCAGCAATATAACTCTCAGGCCATTGCATGGGGTGGCCTCAGTCATCAATTGTTCTCCGCTGGAATGAGGTACGAATGGGTACCATGGTCATATTTGATCGGACTCGCCGCACCCCTGCCATTCTGGCTGATCCATCGTTATTGGCCCAAGCTCCGTACAGACTACTACTATACACCCATTATCTGGTATGTGCTTAATGTCCACTTAACAGACTTTGTGTACCCTCACTTCATCTAGCGCGTTCATCGGCTCCCTTTGTGTGGGGATTAATTCCTGTGTCCTATCTTACTTCGCCATCGCGTTCGTCTCACAGTGGTGGATCAGAACTCGCTATCCTCGCTGGTTCCAGAAATACAACTACCTTGTTGGTGCAGGTGCGTTTCATCCAGATATTTCCCCTTTCAGGATCATTCACGGATGGTTTTGGCAGCCCTTGACGGTGGCACTCAGGTGATGGTCTTCATCCTCTCCTTTGCTGTCCAAGGCGCATCAGGTACTGCCCATTTGTTTCCTTCGTGGTGGGGTGCCAATCAAGGTGGGAATTACGATCATTGCATGTATCTCACCTAGATGTATCTTTCCGAATACCAAGTCCCTTCGAATTTGAACCCTGCTATGCCGGTGTTACGTATAGTACGACCCCCCAAACCGGCAGACGGTGGTTGAAGCACGAGGCCTGAGGCTCCGATCAGTACTTGTCGGGAAATCACTTGTTCAGTTCGTTGTCAACTGGAGGAAGTATTTCGGGCTACTTGTGTAACCCTTGACTGCAGTACTGCAAGTATTCTGTACAGGCCAACCCCGAAGAGAAGGAGAGTTGAGACGACTCAAACGAATTGATCTACAGGGCTGATTGTCTTTGATTCGAGGGTACTAAGTTTGGAGCACTATGAGCCTTGCACTATTTATATCCAGCGATGTACCAGACATATCGAACTACGATAAAATATTGAATGCTCTAGCCGCCCACAGTGCACTGTAGGACCATACAATTTTTGGCAGTTGCAGACCCATGGTATGCATACCAACACTTTGCCAGTTAGTAGTGGTGTGTGCCAAGATGCGATTCAAAATGAGGGAAGCAGTCGAATTGTCGCATCTCTTTCCGATAGTCAAACACCTTCGTGTCGCTGGCAGCGCTGTCGAAGCGATATGCAATGAAGGTGTATACGAGGCACAGTGACGGTATAAACATGTTCTACTCCCTAGGAACGAAAGGACTGGTAACGCGTTTAGATGGCGCCTCGATGATTGCCGGGAGACCCCTCGCTATTTCCTTGGTCCCAGCAGGAAATGGAAGATCATCCACGCCTTTTGGTAACACCTTCTCGTACTCTCCATGAGCCTGATGAGCTTTTGCTACACTGACCATTTTCTTCTTCGCATCACGAATCAGAACCTGGGCATCATCAACGCCAGGTAGGGCCCCCTTGAGGAAGATCAAATCGAGTTGACTGTCCACTCGCATTACAGTGAGGTTCTGAACAGTGACGCGTTCGTCCCCAAGCCGACCTGCCATCTTTTTACCAGGCCAAACACGCCCGGGGTCCTGGAAGACACGTCAAAGCTATACAACAATCTGGTCTGGAAAATCACAAACCTGATGGGCACCAGTGGCCCCAGCAGAACGATGTGATACAGACACGCCGTGACTAGCTCGCAGACCTTTGAAGTTCCAACGCTTCATGGTGCCTTGGAAACCCTTTCCAATGCTATCAGACAAGTTAGTAAGAACGTGTAATTCACAGATTGGATTGAGCCGCACGAGTTTGCTATGACATCAACATATTGTCCAGGGACAAAATGGATGGCCGATAACGTGGTACCTTGTCAAGTTGTACATATTGTATCCGATTTTCTCATCGATATAAGGACTTACCAACGGGAACATGTGCATCTGGCGTTACTGGAAACTCCTTCACGATGTATTTGGGAGGTACCTTTGCTTTTCGGAAGTGGCCTCTCATTTGGTGTGTCGTCGTTCTTCCCGGGCGGTCAGACGCGCCTAGTTGAACGGCATGGTATTCGGTCTGGTCTGGCCGCTTGTACACGACATTGGCTGTTACTTGACAATTCTCAAGCTACACAATTCTTAGTAACAATGCTGCGACGACCTGTTGACACATACCTGAAGCACAGTCACGGGAACGCGTACACCATTATTATCCCACATTACTGTCATTCCGCGCTTCCTCGCTATGAGGCCTGTACGAATGGAGTCGGGGGACCATTTGGAAGGGGTAGTGGAGCTCGATGCCCCTGAGTGTGCGGCCTGGGCAAGTTTGACAACTGTATTATGAACCTGCCTGAATTTTTGTAGAACTTGGTGTGGATTCTGCGAGAACGTCCAAGGCCTAAACATCGAACGTCGTATAGGTTTGAGTGTAGTTTTGTGGAAAGCTACCAACGCTTTCCTTTTCGGGTGTCCTACAGATTCATGCTTGCACTTGACATCGACATCCCGTTTGCACTTGGCAACGTGCTTCGTCCTCCTCGAATTTTCGGGTGAAATGGAACATTGGCCTGGACATGAAAGAACAGGGATCACGAACAAGTCGAAGGATGACAGAAAACCGAACGAACGTCGTCCAGATCCAAACCTATGGAAGTGGCCTCACATGGAGTACGGGTCCATAGGCAGCGCTACATTGGTCTCGAAAGGCAGTAGGGTGAGATGGAGTACTTTGGTTGATGCACGCCGAGGTAGGTGTGCGAGTGTACACTTTGTGTCGTACTGACTGAATTTTAGACACGAGATGGTTGCCCCTCCCAGGCAAACCAGTCAAGGTTTTCCCCGAGACACGTTCCCCTCTGGTTAAAACAAATGATCATTCTGCCCGCAAACGTGCTGAGAAAGGAGTGAGATGATCCCCTCCTTTTTAATTACATCGACCGATGTCGTGGTTCAGCTACAGTACCTCCGTGCCTACTTTCCAGATGCCGACTTCCCTAGCGAGCTTGTTGGGAATACGCTAGAAGCAGATACCAGGGAAATACGATGCCTAGAAGCTTTTGACCCTCTTCTCGGAAATCTACTAGAGATTATGCCTTCTCATCAGGCTCGAAATGAATATACCGTTGTATTTCCGATGGGTGAACTTGGTAGAGAGCTCAGTGAGCATATCCGTGTTCGTCATCTACGTGCTATGTGTTCAATTCTCCCTCAGACATCTCTCGTATCGGTTCTGACGTAGGAAATATGGTGTTCGTTCCCACAACGTTACCATCCTTTGTGTTTGAGACGCCAATTTTGCAGATCTCATCCGCGGTCAAGACTTCTCAGTGGACTCCCACTCCTTCCAGCGCCTTGCTTGTTCGCACTCATACATCCTCTTCTCTCCTTCGCGTAGAATGTTCTGAAGTGATCCGAGAACTCGATATTACCAGGTCTGAGACGGGAGACATCCCAATATCGGATTCCAGAATCTTGGCTTCTGGCCCTGATGTAGTTGTGGTCAATCGAAATGGAAAGGTCTATAAATGCAACACATACTGTGGAGGGAAGGCGATGTATGTTATGGGTTCTAGCTCTGTTGTGTTGCCTAACCCCTTCTTCGGCATCAGGCAATTGGTTAGAGGCGATGAAGCTAGCGACAACGACCACTTCTGGCAACTTGGCGTCACCAAACGGAATGACGAATGTTTTCTTGCGTCTTGTAAGGTCGTCAAACATATTGACTTGAGAGTATGTAAACATTTTTATCGGTAGAGAATCTCTCATTTCAATTCCATAGTCAGCGACCCCAACCGCAGACATATTTTCACTGGAACACCCAAGCGCAGTTGTAACATCTTTTGAAAGTCAAATGGATGACCACATCAGTCGAATCACCACTACCTCCGACTTGATTTGGCTTGATGACCGCTTCCGCAGACGACCTTTATTAAGTTATAAACACTGCCGAAATTTTGATCGGACTCTCAGAGTGGTTACTGCAAACTGTAGTGACGGTATGTTTCTCTCTTCTCTCACAGGGATGTACTTATGGATCAGTGCTTAGTTTCCTTGTCACTGTTAACATCTCGGAGAAATGGTCTTGTTACCTTGTACGATGTTAGCAGAGGCGCAGATGGCCTTTTACATTGCAACTCTAATCCGTCTTGTTTACCACACTCTGAATCGGTCCTTATGGCGTACGATGGCGATGCACTTGTTACGTTTCCTTCGGATGAAAGGTTGATCCTCCTTCGCCTCTGTCGACGTGGAAGCCTCCACAGGCAAGATATTTGTGTTACTCGACTTGACGAGGATCAGCTAGGATCTATTTCAGAGGACTATGTTACCCAGGATGAGGATGTTCTGGCATTGGAGAAACGTGCCGGCGAATTGCAGACTGACTTTGGTCCGGCCGGAGAGAGACAGTTTAGCGAAGTGAACCTTCGTGGAGCTTATGATAGTTCGTCGCTTCGCACCTACAATTAGATTTCTTCTTATGGTCAACAGGACTCTTTGCGATCGGAGACGATAATCAAGAAGACGTGGATCAGAACACGTCCAAAGATACACTAGTTCAACTACCTGATATTTGGCAAAATGGTGAGGATATAGTTGGGTATATGTTAACCACGTAAGACGCCGCTTTCTCCCCTATCCTCGACGTTGACTTTTTTTGGGAAGGTTCGATGTCATTTCTGGTAATGAGGATAAAGGCAAACGCCATCTGCATGCTAACTTTCTTGCCGGGAACAATGCCAACTCGAAGTATACTTTTGACGATGGTCATCCCGCTATTCAGAAACTCTCTAATCTTGCGCACTGGCATTACAACATCCAAAATACGTCGATCCCTGCTCTCGACCACCTGCACGAATATCTGCAAGAGCTAAATCTTGTGTCGGGAGTCGAACGACCTGACATTGTGGTCCAGCGCGAGGCGGAAGCTCGCAAGGAATTGGCCCTTGACTTGGCTCTGTCGAAAGGCGTGTATTCTACTCGACCACTCCTAGCACCACCCTCTTTTACTGCAGGTGACGAAATACCAAGCACGGGGATGTCCTATAGTGAAGAGCCCCCAGAAGTCGATTTTGGATACTTTCGCCCAGTGCGCAAGACAGGTGGTGACCACTATGCAGACAAGGAACAAGAAAGAGAAGATCCAAGTATTTCAACCCCGCTCGGGGTGCGCCTTTTACTTGCCGAATGGGAACTGGGGACGGATCCAAAAGATTACACGTACCGCGATCCATATGGCGTGACAGATATAGGTGCCCGACCTATCCCGGACTACAGGAAATTACCTGCGCCTCAGACGGCACAGAAAAGGCAGGTGGCACCGCAGCGACCACCTCTTGTCGTTGCTGCTGCTACACAACCACCGGTAGTGCAGACCGTCGCACGACCAGTTGTCCCGAGTCAGGCCGAAACGGTGCGACAAGCGGAGTCACAGCAGTCTGTGGGGTTTCAGGAAGAGCCAATGGCAAGCACGCAAGTACTTCCTGGGCGATTTGGTGGGCGGCAGAAAGTAGCGAAGAAACGTATCGGGGGGTTCTGATAACGATGTCGTATGTAGCTATTAGACGGCTTGGTATCTGAAGTTAGAGCCAGATTTGGCAAGTCCGTTTCAGAGTCGCCTCCGCCAAGAAGTTGGACCGGTAAGCGGAGTACCCTAATCTCATAGTGTACCTCCTCCCTCACATCACTCGCGAACGAATTCGCGCACAAGACTGGGCTTGCCAGCTGGTCCAGTTTTGATTCGGACTCCATGGATGGAACTACGTGTGTTCCCGCCTTGTACTTCCCTTCCCTGACCAAACCCTCACATGCCTCTCAGAACGCCACACAATCCTTGGCTCGACAGTGCGGCGTTGAACGATGCTCTGAAACGTACGATTCTTTGAGAGTAAATCTGCTGTCACACCTCCAACTCGAGACCTTTGGATACAGGGAACAAATCTGTAGTATGTGCTCTTACGGCCAGCTACATATCTACAATTGCAGGGTATCCGGCACGTTCGCTCGCTCATCTCAACTTTAAGTCAAGTCTGATCGCGATCACACAGTTGGACTCGCTCAAATCGAGGTTGCAGACTACCAAGACGCGAGTTTCTGTTCCGCAATTAGCTGGGTTGGTGTATCGGGAGGAAGGGGTCAAAGGGTTCTATCGTGGTTTATGGATTCCTCTTGTTACAATTTCATTCGTCCGTGGGTTCTACGTGCTTCATAATCCGTCTCCTTGCTGAGTGTTTTGAAGGTGCCGCGTCGTTCACCATATATAGTGACACAAAGGAGTATTGTCGCAACCATGATTATTTCTCTCGAAATAGGATATCTGATGCCGCCCTCACTGGCGGTATTAGTGGTGCACTATCCGGGTCCCTAATTTCTTTTGCGAGCGCGCGTAAGTCTCTCGTCTCCTTTAACTGCGTGTGTTAACACGAAATTTGATAGCGTTCGAGCTCGTAAAGGTAAAATCGCGATCATCAGAGTGATTTCAATTTTCTGATGTCGAGTCTACCAGGTCCGCAGACAACTCGAGTACAGCATCGCTTCGAACAAGGGAATCCATCTGTTAAAGCCACCAAATACTCTGGAAGCCGTCCGTGACATATTTAGGACGAACGGCTTTTTTGGTCTTTATATTGGCTTCCGATTACACTTTGGTCAGTAGTTCCACTTGTCGTCATTGCACTACCCAACTTTCTCTTGTCATTACTTAGTACGTGATACGGCTGGTACAGCGTTGTATTTTTTCGAGTACGACGCCATGCGTCATCTTTTTGGCCGGCAACGTTCAGGGGAGCAAGGCCCGACACCTCCCTGGTTGCCGATACCCGTTTCTCTCATCCCCTTTGTATGCGGTTCGTTTGCTGGTGTCACCTCGTGGGCACTAATTTACCCGCTCGATGTGTAAGTGTGTTCATATCCTGGTTGATCAATGTAGTCCTAGTAATGTAACTATCTAGAGTTAAGACCAAGATTCAACAACGTGCCTTGTCTGGCACACCTCCAAAGGGAGTATGGGAGACTCTCCGTAGGCTTGTACGTGGTACGCTGAAGCTCGTTATTGTCCCTTACTCGTTGCTCACTCGCAACACAAGGTCCTGACCCAAAGGACCCTAAACCGGTGCTCGCTGGAATTGCACGGATTTACCAGGGTCTTGGTGTGAGCGCGGTGCGGAGCATCACCACGCATGGGTTGTTGTGGACTTTATTCGATATCACGTCGCATTTTATCGACCACTTACCTTGATCCCACACCCACCCGAGACTGCATTTACATCACTACCTGACTAACCATCCATACTCATTCGTTCGATGGCAAAAACAGAGCACTCAAGTCATTGGTTCATAATCAAACTAGACCCACCTTTCAAGTGTATCATAGTACTCTATGTCCCCACGTGCCTTGTATTCATTACGCGAGACAAATGGGTATTGTATTACGGTAATTCAATCAACATCGACGTGCCGTGCGCCAGGGTAGGTATGATAAAATGTGAAGGCAACGTTGTGCCACTCTGTAATAAGCGTAATGATCGCGGAAACCTCGATCATTTCATCAGCAATGCTATGAGGTAATAATAGGTGAGACACACCAACTGACAGAGGGGATCGGCAGGTACTCGAGCCACAGTGAGTGGTGTAAGCTCGGCAAGAAGATGATGAATAAAACGCCAGCCGGGTAGTTTCAAGGCAAATGTTGGTCCAAGTTCATGCAGGAGGGCATATATAATAGCTATTGCATCGGGTGATGCAGCAACGTGCCTTAAACTATTCAGCGCAGCACCATATCGTAATTGACCACCGCGGAATAAATGACTGATCATCGCAACAACAGCCATGACTCGCATGAAGAGGTTTTTGCGAGGGATGGGTAAAACACGGTGGAACACGACATCAAGGTACTTTGGAAAGCGGGTGAGCTAGAAACCGCGCGCACTTGCCAGAATCGTACCCAGCGTAACGACAGTCTCGATTTCTCGATACAAAGATAACTGAGTTCATCCAGAGAGTCCGTCTGGGCATAAACAGACAACCGCCCGAGGCCATTAGTCATTTTCGAGATAAGACCAATGATCTCTTGCGCAAGTATGTTTGTGTTCCTCGAGCGGAATTGCATACTGATCCAGTGCATATAAACGGTTCGGGCAAGGCTGCGAATCTTTGCTTGTGTCGGACGTCCAATGATGCGTAACGCCAGAGCCACCATATCGTCGATCGGGTGTTCAGATAAGACGGATCGCCTGAATACGTTTGTAAAATGATCGTCAAGTTCCCTTTGCCAGCGCGGTGTGTTGACCAGGTCGCTTAGATGTTCATCGAAGGGCGCAAAACGACATCCTTTTCGCGTCGCAGGATCGTCATTCACAGGTTGGCTCCTCGGTCCGGGAATCGGGGGAAACTTGTCAACCATAGAGAACTGGGTACCTAGTTCGATCGCGTTGCTGCCAGCGGATCCTGAAGGTTGCGAGACATTGTCAACGTAGACCATCGAGAACGAGAGGAGAAAATCCTGGGCAGTGGAACGGCATCGTCCTTCGATGGTTTTTTATATGGTTATCGGTAGTTGTCGGGGTCAAAAACAAAAACAAAAGGATCAAAGCATGATAATATCCTAGGACACCTGTTTGCAATGATAATCAAAAAGTGCTTGAATGTTGTCGCCGGGGTAGCTCAGCTGGGAGAGCAACAGACTGAAGTTCTGGAGGTCCCGTGTTCAATCCACGGTCCTGGCACTTTTTGGACAACATTTTCACAACCATAGATACTTGAATTTAGTCCCGCCAACCCATTGAAAAGTTTATGGACGCATCCCCTTTCAGCAGATCGTAAGGTACACCCGAGTACGGTATATTGATTGATCAAGCCGCATGACTATGCCGGCTCACTGGCCAATGAATATTATTCAAGCGATTGTGTACTTTCCATAATCTTTCTCTGGGTCATATATCTAGTATAATAAATGTTTATCAGTATAACAGAAAAATGCATTGTCAGATGCGCCAGACTTACCTCCCATCGGGAGGCAGGGAAGATGTGTTTGTTTCTTTGGTACCAGCTTCGTTCCACTACTTTGCCGGCATGTGATTCATCCTTCTCCTTCGTCGCGTCGGCAAGAAGGCGGACATCATCATGAACATCGAAGTTAAAGAGAGGCCCCGACTTCCCTCGAGCTTTGTTGACAATAAAGTCGTAGAAAGTATAATGCTACAGGAACATTTAATGTCGCACAGCAGCACTCGGAATAAAGAAAACACTTACTCCAGGGATTACAAGATCCTCCTTAAACACAGAAACTACGTCAGGCGAAGACCCGACCTCTGTGATGAAGAGATGACGTACCTTGACGTACATCAAGTTGTCAACATTGACCCCTCTAAGCTCGGGGAATTGTTGTCGGCACTTTTCCAAGAAAGCGCTAATAGTATCCCCTTTCTTACACTTGAGGAAGTTGAACACTTGAGAACGCAATTCAAACTAGTAATCCAAGGACATACAATCACAGATTTCCTGTGTCCACTGCCGTCCCAGTACGAGTAAGTGACCTCGATTTCCTCTGATTTGAGTTCCTCTTGCTTTCGAAGCCATTCCTGGCGAAGTCGTTCTCTTTCTCTTCTTTCTTCTTCTTCTCGCTCACGGTCAGGGAGAAAGGACGTGTCAACGTCAGGGTTCTTGCCAAACTTTGTGCGTTTTACAGCGGGTTCCGCGTTCGTGGCATCTGGAGTTTGGCGAGAAAATATTTCCTCGTCACCTTCCTCATCATCCATGGCAAAGGACAGCGTCGACTTGGCCTTCTTGCGTTTCTTAACCTTCCTTGTTTCCTCCCTAAACAAATGCTCCACGTGCTGTTAGCTACTATTCTGTGTGCTGAAATGAAGTGGGATCGATAGAAACGTTTGACTTACTTGAGCTCATTCGTACGCGCGGCTTCTCGCGCTTTTGCCTCTTCTAGTGCCTTCCTCCTCTGCTGGAAGTCTTCAAGATGGACAAGACCAATCGTGTTGTTCTTGAGGGTGTCCTCCATGGAATCATTTTGCCCAACGAACTTGTTCGCTGAAGGACGTGACTTTTCAGTTTCATTAATAAGATTCTGTTTCTGTCGCTCGTATTCTTCGCGATTTTGAAGACGTTGTTTGATGAGTTCGTCCTGACGACGTCCTTCTGCCTTGCTGGTAGACATCTTCTAGGTTGTGTGAACCCGGTCGACTTGCAAGTCAATGTGGATGGGTGAGATCTGGATTCTGCGGAGTGTCAAATTGTTGTCTTACCTCTACTACGGGCATTTAAAGATGGTGCACGTCCTCGGCGTACTTTTACCTGACCTTCAGTGTGCAAGGGTACGTGTACACCACCGCGTAGTCTTTCCATTTTTCTGATATCTTCAAACAGCAAGCGCTGACGACATTTTATGGCGTCGGAAACAAGACAGCCCACCGACTTTGTGCACGGCTGCAAATCCACGACCGCCAAAAAATTCGGGACCTCACACCGAAACAGGTCACCGAACTGGCCTCTTTCCTTGCCTCCCCTTCGGCCGCACCTCCGCTACGTCGCATGCCGCTCGCCTCACTGAATTACACGCCTCCCCCTGTCTCTACGCCCGTAGAAGACATTCGACGAAAAGCCCACGAGGATTCGATGTCTGGGCCGGCGGATCCGCTCAAGAGCTTAAAGATCGAGTCGGAGGCAAGACGAGTTGTGAGAGAGAACATTGCTCACCTAAGGATGATTGGGAGTTATGTGGGGAAGCGGCACGCGATGGGTCTGCCTGTCCGAGGACAGAACACCCAATCAAATGCCAAAACTGCCAAGAAGCTCAACAGGGTCAACCGGTTTGGCTGAGTGGATTTTGGTCGCCCTCAGTACTAGAGTCATACTTATTCAACATTTCCGGACACGTGTCACTGCTTGCATTAGGACTTGTCCCCGTATCATTCCTTCGAGTCTAGAAATACAGGTGAGTCTAATCGTCGCCTACGGGTACTTCCTCCTCCAGGTATTTCAGCAGTGTGACGCGAATTTCCGTACTCTCGTCACCGCGTAGCACGTCTGACAAAAATTCTGCCTGCACCTGCATTTGTACCTGCGGATTGGGAGGTATATAACGCGTCTGTAGGGAAGAAACTTTGCTACGTACCATCTCTAGTGCGCCTCTAATAACACCACATAGCACATTGCTAAACCATAAACCACCCTCGAGCGCCTCTTCTGGCAACTCGACAAATTCTGCCAAAGGGTTTTCTTCCAGTGTGAGGACAAACGATGAACCGACTATGGCCCCTTGTTGCTGGGTACTGCTTGATCTTGATGCTGGTACAGTATGCGCGACTGCTGGCGTGATGTTCAGAAATGATTTGAAGCCCACCTTGAAGTCACCTCAATGAAAGCACGATCTCTTGGAGGGTGCAGTGCCCACCTTTGCAACGACCTCACCGACATCCCTGAAATCAGCACACCGGCCAAGAGAGCTCCGTGCCAGAAAATCCTCAATTAGTCGTGTTCCTATGTTATACCCCATCTTCTCAAGCTGTTTATTGACCTCGACATAGTCCTCGTAGTCCTGGATTAATTGTACGACAAGTGCGCCATATGTTAGTGCGAATAATTCAGCGTTCTGTCGTTCCAGATCAGTCCGGTTGGAGTCAGGGAATCGGGTATTCTCCTACAATTTTCTCGGTACGACCTTTCCAGAGATCTTCTCCGATGGCTTTGTATTGCTTGCTCGTCGTCGCCATCGTATGAGTGCGATTAGATCACGTGCTTGCAATGCGTCTACTGGCCATAATACGTCCAAGTTAACGACCGTTTTCCCCATCAAAAGTACTTGCAGAGATCATGTCCAGGCCAGAGCTTCAAGCACCGCCAGAAATCGTCTGTTTTTTTTCTTGTGCCAGCCGCTAGCTCTTCGACACTCACGCATTCTCAGTATTACGGCGATGCCGAAGCCAAAAAGTACACTACAAAGTGAGTACACATTGTTTCCATTGCGAGGGGTGTCGACGACGACCCATCAAGTACCCGAAATCAACAGATCCAAGCGGATATGACCTACCGCGCGTTAGAACTACTTAATCTACCACCAGATCAACCCGCATTCCTTCTCGACATTGGCTGTGGGTCTGGATTATCGGGTGAAATCCTTGACGAAGAAGGCTATCTATGGGCAGGTGTAGACATTTCTCCCAGCATGCTCGGTGAGTCAATCGCTGTCTAAACTCACGAATCGACATTCAGCCTGAATCAAGAGGTAGCCCTACAAAGAGAAGTAGAAGGCGATCTGTTTCTGCAAGACATTGGCCAGGGTTTCGGTTTCCGCCCGGGAAGCTTTGATGGTGCTATAAGGTACCGTGGATCCGACTACCTTTCGTACGGGTGATTGACGTCCAACAGTATATCCGTTCTTCAGTGGTTGTTTAACGCAGAGACGTCCCACCCGACGTCGTCACCTCCACATCGTCTCAATAGGTTCTTCACGACACTCTATTCCGCTCTGCGCAATCCTTCACGCGCCGTGTTACAGTTTTACCCGTCGTCCGACGACCAGATACAACTCATTACATCTATAGCACAGAAGGCTGGTTTTGGTGGTGGTATTGTCGTCGATTATCCAAATTCCAAGAAGGCGAGAAAAGTATTTTTGTGTTTATTTGTCGGAAGTGGGGGCGGACAGCAGCAGCAGTTACCAAAGGGCCTGGAGACGGAGGATGAGCGAGTGTTATTCGAGAGGAGAAGGGAAAAAGAAAAGAAGCGGGATCGTAGTGGGAGGCGCAGGACCATCAAGGATAGAGATTGGATACTGAAAAAGAAAGAGGCAAGTCTCTTGATACTCGCCACTGTGCGGCGCTGACATCAACCCATCTTAGCTGTACCGCCAGAGGGGAAAGGATGGCGTCCCTCGGGATTCAAAATACACAGGACGGAAACGGAAGCCCACTTTTTAATTTTCTGTCTGTTTTTTGTCTGGGATCATGGACATGTGGATACGGTATATACGAGCCGTCTGTCATGTCCGTCTGTCGACGAAGAGCTCGCGGCACCCTGCTACGGCTTCCTTGGCACTGCTACGGATGAATAGGCCCTGCAGAGCGGCCATGCTTATCCGGCGTCCATGATGCATCTCCGCTGCTGTGAGTTTCTCCAGTTGCTGTCCCAAGACATCAACATCTTCTCTAGATGTCTCTTCGCCTTCACCATAGAAACGGGTAAATAGTGTCTTCGCCTGGGTTGGTGAGGCGTCGTCAATCAGGATACTAAGATCAACACGACCAGGCCGGATTAGGGCTGGGTCGAGTTTCTCCAAGTGGTTCGTTGTCATGAAGATGATCCGCTCCTCTCCTGATGCGACGCCATCCAATGCATTCAAGAAGCCCGAGAATGTTACGGAAGATTGGTACCTTCCGAGAGTTACACAAATAATCCGTGGTGCTGCGAAAGACTCACCCATCGTCGCTAGTTCGAACACGTTTGTTGAAGGCTGCGTCGATGTCTTCAATGAGAATGAAACTGCGTTCCGGAGCATTGGACAAAAGGTGGATCAGCTTATCATCAGCCAGGCCACGTTCAGAGAGATTCAAAATGCAAATATCGTAAGACAGTGAACCGGCGAGGGCCTGAATGAATGAAGTCTTTCCCGTCCCTGGAGGTCCATGAAGAAGGTATCCGCGCCTATATGGTATACCTTTAAACCAACTTCAATACTCGGGGCTCGGGTTAGGGAAGGTACTTACCGCGATCAGCATACCATTGCCGTCGTTCCAGGAAAGCGCGAACATCATTTTCAATTTTGTCACTCACACCTCCATCTAGCACTACACTGTGGAGTGGACGCTTTCTCCTTGGCTGACCGAACTGCTTCCACTCGATGCCCCACGCTGTGCGAATGACGAGTTTACCTTCTTGACCCTTTAGGGCAAGATCCCGCGCCTCTGTAAGGAGTTGTGGAAAGAGCCGTCTGTCCCGTGAAAGCGTCGTCAATGTGACCGTCTCCCAAGGAATGCCGGACATGAGTTGCATGGAGCGCGTTTCACGTTCCCGTTTCATCTTGAGTACCGTCGGTTTAACCAATTCACTCCAAGTAGATCGAAGTGACAGACCTGTATCCATGCACCACGGTACTTGAACCAGTGGATACCGGGCCCCGCGACTAGCCTGAATAATGCCGAGGAGCTTCCATTACTCCTTTGTTCGAATGCTGTCTCAACACTCAATTGGTGGCTACGGAGCCAGGTGTGGGTGTTACGTCTTTGTGACGTGCTCGCATTGTGGGCCATCCACGTTAGGAACCATTCATACGCGCGGTCTTTGTTGTTTATCTCGAGGGAAATGAGCATGCGGCGACGGAGCGCAGTTGAGCCCAGCACGAGACCCTGGCGGAGGGCCGTGAGCCCCACGCCAACGCCCTAGGGATAAAATCATGTGAATGTACAACTACATATCGTCCGTGATTGAATTACCATGAGGCCAAAACCAGCCTGGAAGTAAGGGCTGCACTTTTAAGTTTGTAAGCTCGGGTGGTTTCATAAAAAAAAAAAAGCACACGACGCACTTGTCGCCAAAGACGCTGGAAAGCATAGAACTGAACGTCGTGTCGTGCGTCGGCACAGCGACGGGCGGGTTAATTGGTTGCTCAGGTGGTAGGGCGCTAGACATGGTGGTTAGAAGGACAAGACGCGGATCGGCTAATAGTCGCGTTGTGGCGAATTTAGTTACTGGCGCGTCCCAGTCGCGTCGCCGACTTTTTTTCTGCTTTTGCTTTGGTGCCACTCGTTGCCAGCATGGACAAGCAGTCGTCTATCAGGGATGCATATGAGCTCCTTGGCCTCGAACAGGTAGGAAATCCCAGAGATGGTCGTTGCCGAGTGTCCTAAAGCCACTCACAGGGGGGGTCAATGGACCAAGTCCGATCTGCGTACAAGCAGGTGAGTGGCCACCACCTGAGTCGGTACAGTTACCAGAAGAGACACACAGCTGGCACTCCGCACGCATCCCGACAAGAACCAAGGGAACGCAGAGGCAACGGTACAGTTCCAGCGGGTCAGCGAAGCATATGCTGTCCTCCAGTCACATTATATCCCTTCCGAAGATCGCACCTATTGCCCATACGACTATATGCATGAGAGCGATGACGAGTACGACGAGTACCTCGACGAGTACTATGACGACGAGGAGTTCTACTACTACAATAGAGATTACAAGGAGGAGGAACGTCTCCGATACTTTAAGTGGGCGAATCCTTTGTTCTGCCACATCACTTTCCAGACTTATTTACCAGGTTCCTCTTTGAAGAGGTACTCAAGGGTCGCACCGGGCGCAGTTACGCTCATGCCAGTATGCATGCCCCTCATATACTGATCCCAAATTAACCTTTGATGAACCACCTGCAGGAGACCCACATCGTATGCGCCGTCCCCAACATCCCCCTGAGAGCCAGGAAGAATATGAGGCCCGGCTTAAACGCATGAGAGAAGAAAGAGAACAAGCGGGAGCTCGTAGGGCGCAGGAAAAGGCTGAGCGTAAAGAAGTCGAAGCCCGCATGCGCGAAAAGGGTGCGGAGAAAATGTTCATCAGTCACATGAAGTGCTGACGCCCCAATCAGAACGTAAAGAGGCTGAGAAGCGACAGAGAGCGAAAGCAGCTTCCAAGAAAGTAGAAGCGGAAAACCAACGCAAAAAGGCCGTTGTGACAGCACAACTTCAGCAGCAACGTGTTCAATCCTTGAGATCGGCCACATTTGCTGCCGCACGCGCCGGAGAGGCTGGTAAAGTGAAGAAAGGTGTGTGGGAAGATGAAGTCGATCCTGCCGGTGGGGAAATCAAGATTGGGTGTGAAAGTTACGTCGTGGTGCACCCCAGAGACCCATCGGAGACGCTCTTGCATATTGCTTCGCAGAATGGTGACACCGAGTTGGTCGAATGGCTCGATGCGCACAGTGAGCCCCATGCACCTTTAATGACCGTTGGGTTACAGTAAATCCTGACGTGTAAACCTTAGGTGCTGATGTTGAAGAACGTAATTCGTCAGGCCTATCGGCCTTCCATCTCGCTTTGCAGCATGGCTATGTCCCGGTTCTCAAATATTTCTTTGAGTCATATGACCCAAAACAGGAGGACCATAATGCCATCTATGACCTTGTGCCTCCCAGGACCCTTCTTTCTATTGCACTAGCCTCCGCCGAACCTGAGGTGGTGTGGATGATCCTCGATAAGGGCCTTGCGACGGCTGAAGACATTAATAATGCCTGGACGGAGGTCACGTCACTCGAGGGCAAGCAGGCGTTACTGAAGAAGATAGGTAAAGATAAGCTGAAATACACGGAGATCCAAAACCTCTTGATGAGCTATGGAGGGCTCACGCCACCACCCACACCCAAAGTGCCGACTCAAGAGGGCAGTCCTCCCTCCGACAAGGGGGAGCCTGTGAACGGAGCGCAGAGCCCTGCAGGAAAGGGAGCTCACCGTTCCAAAACCAGTGGACACCGCAAGAGCAAGGTACAAGATTCGCCAGACGAGAGGATGCAGAATGGTGTGGCTGATCCATCCTGGCGACTACCTGAAAATGGAGAACGTAGCAAGACTCGAGGACGTGGTCGCGGTCGCGGTCGAGACCATGGTCGAGGCCGTGGTCGTGGCCGTCCAAACTAGGTCAGCTTCCGAGTCATGCCACAGGACTCTGCACGTTGCATTATTCTTGTTCATTTTGTTACCACATCATCCTGTCACCATGCTACATACCTTTTCATCATGTTTTATGCATGCCAGCCGCTCAGTGCAACACCGGTTTGTCACTCTAATTTTGTAATAACTCAGAATCTCGCTACTCTACGTATGTGATTGACGCTCAATAATGTAATAGTCATAGTTATCAAGTTGAAGCGGTGCCGGGTCCAAGTTGAACGTGTTGGTAATGCTGCAGGACTTGCAGTGCACTAACCGACGTAGCGAGAAAAATGACACGATCAGTGATCCGTCGTATCTCGGTAATCTGGGTGGGTACCTTGTATAGACGACTTGTTATCGATGAGGATGGGATCACCAGCTGACTCACTTCGCCGCAGCCAGAGTTCTGTCCACGATGTTGATGGGCGTGTTTTGTTTACCAGTGTTTAATCCAGAAGCCATTGCCACACAGAGACAAATAAACCTTGCGACCTCACCACAAGCAACGAATTTCTTCATTTTGTCGACATGGGGCGTCTCGCCGAAATGCAGAGGAAGCTCTTGGAGGTATGTTTTTCTGAGGCACTATGTACACGCTCATAATGCTTGCGCAGCAAATGATGGGACCAGAAGCGATGGGCGTTGCCAACGCAAATTTGGTATGGTCTGACGAAAAGGTGTGCCGAAACTTTCTATGCGGGACGTGCCCGCATGCCTTGTTCACCAACACGGTACGTGTTTACGTTTTGAGACTGAACAGTAATAACAGGTGTGGTACAGAAAATGGATTTGGGAGCATGCCCCAAGTCACACACAGAGCGGTTGAAAACAGAGTTTCTGCAAGCGCGCGAGGCGAGTCCAAATGACCCCATATTTGCGCGATTTCAAATGGAATATGAGTCAAACATCTTTGCCTTTGTGGATGAGTGTGACAGGCGAATCAGGGCTGCGCACCGCAGACTTGAAAAGACGCCAGAGGAGAATGCCAAGACAACGAATCTGATGAGGGAGATCGCAGAGATAGAGCTGGCAATTCAGGGTGGCACGGAAAAGATCGAGACCCTTGGTGAGTCACATTGAATGTGGGGCAGGAGGGGATCTGACATGATGTTGCCACAGGTGAACAGGGCAAGGTGGAAGAGTCTATGCGAGAGATGGCGGCGATTGAGGCGCTCAAGAGCGAAAAGGGAGAAAAGGAGGTGAGTCTTGGCGGGCGTTGTGTGTGCGTGGCGACTGACGTTTTGGGGTTGGGCAGCGGGAACTACAGCAGCTGACGGACACGTCGGGGGCGTCAGGGCATCAAAAGCTGCGCGTGTGTGATGTCTGCGGTGCGTATCTGTCTGTGCTGGACTCCGATCGCCGGTTGGCGGACCACTTTGGCGGCAAGGTATGCTGTATGCACGGGGGAAGTGATCTGAAAGTGATGTCACGTGTTGATAGATGCATTTGGGCTACCACGAGCTGCGCAACATGCTCTCCAAATTCCGGGAGGAGCGAGAGAAGCGCAAGATGCCGCCGCCGCCCTCGGGTGCCCCCCTAGGAGGGGGTGGGTCTGCGCGGGGTGGGGAGCGGGTAGAACATCGGTCCTCACGTGACGATCGGGACCGGGAGCGTGAGAGAGGATATGAGCGGCACGGGTCGCGATACGAGTGAGTGTTGTGCGATGCTGCTGCGGCGCTGACGGTGAAATGTGTGTGGCAGCGATCGACGACGAGATCGCGATAGGTCGAGATCGCCCGGACGGGGGCGACGGTACTGAGCTGTGATTGGACGGCAGCCGGGCAAGGTGCAGCATGGAACCGGCGAGGCGGAGGGTGAATAATAATAAATATGCGTAGATCCAACCACAGCAAAAAGTTTACGTAATATTTATTTGTGATATGAATTTCCGTATTTGGAAATATGTCGGGCAAAGTTGATTGCGAAAATGTTTTCAATTTTGATGCTTGATTTTGTGCCTGTGACAGAATTTATGTGACCGATTTCAAAACGCGCAGCCGTGGGAGTT
>JBBPUD010000168.1:0-45874 GCA_038094475.1 Phylloporus aff. rhodophaeus | reverse complement strand
GAATACACACCTGTGACTTGGAATGTGACCTTCTCAGGGTCATGACTATTCATTTGGGATGCACAGATATGAACAGTGACAGAATGGGTTGATAAAGCAGAATATCAGAGGGAGGAATTTGGATGAAACAGGGAAACTGATGATGATGGGGTTAGCAAAGGCAACACAAAGGTATTGTAGCAAGATTTTAACTGGACAATAGTTGGTACAACACAATGAGATAGGAGGAGTAGGACAATCAGAGCAAAGCAGGAAGATATTGAGAGCTGAAGCAACAGGAAGACAATGGGGGTGGGAAGATGGGGTATGAGAACAACAGGAATAGGAAACCAGGCTTGAAGGTAACAGACAGGCAAGAGCAGATGTGGAAAAAGCAATTGAGAGTAGGGAGACAGTGGATGAGGCTAGCATGAAAAGTTAAAATAAGATATTGACATCACAAGACAATAATACAACTCACAATAAGCAGATCGGACCGTGGAAGAGGTAAGAGGCAACGGACAGTAGTGTTTGGAGAGACGAAGAAATCGGACAGGTTGGAGCTGAATTACACAGGAAAGACGGCAGTAGGGGGAAACAGAGACAGATGACACGATACGGAAGGTAGGAAGTAATGGAGCGAGGGATAAGATGATCACAAGAAACACTGATGTGAGAACAAGCCAAAAGTGGGAATGCGAAGCAAGCAAGAGATGGAGGGACCTGAAAAAGCTAGAAGGACGGAAGAGGCGCGGAAAGAACTTGTGCGCAGAGAGAGGTGGATGAAGGAGATGGAACGAAGGGAATGAGTCGGGCACAAGAACCAAAACATGCCGATCGAGTTAAATAATAAACAGAGAAAATAAGTTGACAAGACATCAAGAGATATTGGCGTAGACTCACGAATGATAGTGGGTGGCTAGTTACACAATCAGTGTCTGCTATTAGCGCAACACTGCAGGCGTTGGAGCAGAGCGCGAACTGAACCACCGGTGATCCAAAAGATGAGGAGATAATGAACTATACAGGCAGAAAGACAGGGAATTGGGGAAGCAGATCGGCGCTAGTGGGACTCGAGGGAAGCGAGCAACGTTGGAGTACCGGATTGAAGACCAAGAAAATGGGGAGATGGCACAACGTTCAATGTACAGATGACAGCGAACTAGCGCAGTGAATTCTGCTATAGGACAAGTATAACCGTTGGGGGGGACGTGGCAGGAGGAAAGAAGGATCAGAGCGAGCGGCGACACGAGGCTACGCAAATATCCGAACATACCGCAAGAGAAGATAAGATAATCCCATTCAGATGCATACACTGCACAGAAAACAAGAATGCAACGAATCAGAGTAATGTGTCAATTCTCCCCCCTCCCAAGCTTATCCAACGCCTGCATACCACTGCCTTCGTGGGAGAGGTTGATGCATAATTGATGGCCCGCGCATGCCACACCAGGACAAAGTTAAAGCCAATTTTGCCTCCCACGCAGCGACGAACAACCAATGGCTACTCAAACTCGTCACGGAGCTCTTTAAACACACCAAGATGCACATGGACGGTTTGACTTCTCTTTCTGCTGCCTGCATACCTATACACCTGTCGACGTACACCCCTTTCTAGCTGGGTGAAAGAGCATTGTACCCGTTCACGGGCGGGTCATCGCGACGCACGTGTATGTCAGTGTGGACCAACAGCTGCTATTTGTGTGCATAGTCGAGTCGGTTCACAGGGCTTTGAATACTGGTTCCCGCACCTGGTAAAGACGGTTGACGGGCGACTGCTAGCCAACGCAAGGCTGCTCCTTTCAGCATTCGTCGCGCTCTTTAGACGGGCATCATGGATTTCATAAAGATCAAAGACCGGTTCGTACGTCTGCTCGCCTCATGTTTCGGTTTTCAAACAGTTGCTAACAAGTAATGGATGCTGTACGCAGGTTGCACCCGTCGAAAAGTTACCCAGTGTACAAGACGACGCTGCGCGATATGAGGGCCAGTTTATCGCACTGGGTGTTCCACGTGCATTTGCATGTTGGGCGCCCTTCTCTCTTTGGCGACTCGTGTGTTTGGGGCGTCACAGATGTTTCAGTGAGTGAATCAGTACCGCTCTTTACCAGGCTGGCTCTGCTAAACGGCGTTCGGTTAGACGTTGCGTTGCAGGTGTGTTTGGGGCGTCACAGATGATCGATGACGTCGTTCTCTTCCCAGCGCCGACGTTGTCGCGCAGATGATCATTGCAGAGCTGACGGATACAGCCCGATTGGCCACCGACACGATATCTCACCTGGGGAGAGCAGGCCGATACGCTGGAGAGGCCAAGCTGTTATGACGCTACTCTAGGACACACGATGATGACGACGACTCGACCCTTGCTGCACCTGACACTCCCTCGACTTCTGCTCCCGCTGACTCAGCTCTGCACTGCGGTATATATATACCAGTCAATACTCACCCTGTACTTTAGCTTCCCTGCGCTCGCCTCGCCTCGCCTCTGCCCTCACAGACCCTTGGCGAGGATTTCCTTTCCTTCACTTTATGTGGTCACGTTATGTGTTACCCGCCCGATCTACGCTCCACCAAGAAGCGTCTGTCGTGAACGGTTTATCGATGGCAACACGATGGCAGGAATATGTATTCTCGTACCCCAAAACCCTATATGCTCTTTCTGAACAGATCCTTCAGATGCCAACCATCTCGCGCATGAAGGCAGTACAGGTCCACTATTGACCACTGACGCGGATCTGTGTATCATCGGCACAGTACAGGCATAGGCGTCACCTACCATCTATCTGAAACGATCGCAACAAATGCTCATATCCAGTCCCCTCTCAAGGTCGCCCTTCTCGAAGCGAGAGAGTTTTGTACGCCGCTCACGGTCCGTTATGGCCTGCAGCTGACAATCTTTTGTCAGGCAATGTGGCGACTGGTGAGTATTCGATCCCAAAGCGATGTTTCGTTTATATCCCCCATTTTATGTGGGTCAGAATGGCGGTCATTTAACACCTTTCGCATTCTATGGGTTTGACGCCCACACGGCCAAGCATGGGCTAGATGAGTCCAAGCGATCATACGCCTTGGAAACGTACACTACGTCGTGCCTCGTGCGTATCGTTCGGGATCACAGGTGGACGGAAGGTGTCGATCTCGTGGAGGGTGGCCACATCGATCTGTTGTTTACGGATCAAGACATCGAAAACGTACGGCGCGACCGTGAAGCTGCCATTCGTGCAGGATGTTCGTTGGACGACATTGAAGCTTTTGGATTTTACTTACTGCTTACGTACTCCCTTGCCACCTCCACCTTGAACAATAACATCGATACCCGCGACAAAGCAAACCAACCAACCTTCTGACCTGATCCCTGGGCGCGAAGTTCATGATGAAAAATGACCAAGGCTTGACGATGACACAATAGATGAACGAGTTAACAGTGACAGGCTACCTTGAGAGGGAAGTACGGGGATGGTCACTCTGAGCCCATTACCCTCCAGGTCGTCATGGAACATTCAAATGTACACTTACCAGCGTCTTCTATTCTACAAATACATGACGACAATGAACTGCAGGAAAAGCTTCTGGCGGTGTGGAAATCCAAATCCTACAGAGAGATATTGAGTGAGTGCTTAGTCTGTATATCTGACCACAGCTCACTTCATAGTCTAGGCCATGTCTCTATTTCGAGTTCTGTTCAATCCGGTGTTCAAAAAACCATGCGGGATGCAGGGTTTTACCATGAACGTAGGTCGTTTCCGATCATTGCGAGCAACGCGTAACATATTTATCACATTTTTTCAGAGCTTAGTAGAGCATGAAACAAAACATTCTACGGAGAACACACAAAGTTCTTTTTGCCAATATCAACAAAATGTATCAGCCGTTCCCGTATGAGAACATAGGTGCCACTGTACAAAGCTCTGGGACAGGCAAGTCAAGAATGGTCGACGAACAGGCAAAGTTGGTCTATACTCTTCCCCATCAATGTTCGTAGCGACGAACGCATAGGTGCGTCCACCTCTATCGGCATCTATTCTTTTTACTGGTTTGAGTGTAGTCGCAACGTATCCGCCAGTGGACCATGCATTGCATCGACACTAGGTGAATACACCGGACACGAAGGAGGAATGCAAGGCACATTATGTTAAATTTTTCCAATGCCTTGTGGCTATAGAACTTTCGACGCTCCCAACCTCAAATGAGGGCGTCATCAGCGAGTGGTACCAACGACTGGCTAACCAAGAACGCCGTCGTGAATTTTATAGGGAGGTTGTGAAATCTTGCAAAGAGGTTCGTCAGGCCGTGGTTTGTGTGCAGACGAAACAGAACTGATGTATTTCTTCATCAGTCCGACGACTCTCGTGAAAATGCTTGTGCGGAATTGAAAGAACTGATATCAGAGTTGGAAAAGCTATGTCCGACCACTAATAAAGTCAAGGTGGTAATTTATATCGATGAGGCTCATGAACTCAAGCGCACAGTCGAGAATGTCACAAAAATCGATATTCTGTGCTCTGTGGTCAGCTATCTTGCCGGGTCCCCATTGTTTTGCGTCTTGCTTTTGACACAGTCTTCGCTCCGTTTCCTCGCGCCTACCAAGGAGGCTGTGATTTCTGAACGCGCTAAAGAGGCTATGTTATTGGCTCCAATCACCGAGACGCCTTATGACTGTACTGTATCAAGTCAAGCCTGGTGTCCTGCACGTAAAGGATCTTTACAAAATCGATTTTATTGCGAAGTGGGGTCGTCCGCTGTCCATCTTTTTATCCACGATGTTATGCATGGTCTACTCACTTCTTCACTAGTTGGTCGTCCCTTCTAGAAGATGAGGGCGCTGCGACTACCCAAAGACTTCTAATGTTGGCGCGACCGAAACTATTGCGTCGCCACGATATCAATGCAAGTTATAAAGACATGACGAGATCTGCACTCATCGCTGTTCTGGATGTCCTTCTTACATTTGACTTTGAGCCGGATCGTGCCTGCACCAACGATATTGAAACCGACCTAGAGCCACATGCGTATCGCTTACTCCGTACCGGATCATCACATGTACTTCCGATCTGGATACCCGGAACCTCTACTTGCTGAAGCCGCTGCGCACCAATTCAGCACCCACGTTCGCCCACGTTGCTGTGTGACCACCACGACTCCGTTTCAGATAGACTTGTGAGCTCCGAGCCAGGAAACGGAGGCAGAAAGGCCTTGCTTAGCGTCCTAAAGTAACGCATGAACACTCTCCGAAATGAGACTAGCCAGGACTTTGAAAATTATAGCCGATTTCAAACTCAAACTCATTTTAAAGCTCTTTGAATGCGCTCCAAGGTGCGCATGGACGGTTTGACCTCTCTTTCTGCTGCCTGTACCTGGTGACGTACACCATTTATGTCTTCGGAGGGGTATTGTACCCGTTCCCGGGCAGACCATCGTGACGCGCGCGTCCGTCGGTGGTGATGAGATCAAGCCTCACAGCTGGGATAGCAACGACGTATGTCCCTCATCCCTGCTCTTTGTGTGCACACTCATGTCGTTTCACGGTGCTTTGAATACTCCCCATCAGGTAAAGACGCTTGACGAACGACCACTAGTCGTCCTCGGTGGCGGACGTGACGCTGCTCCTGCACCATCCGAAGCCTATGACAAGTTGGAGCCCAGGAGGGAGCATGAGATGGAATGGGTGCGTATATGCGCATGTTTTTGAACAGCTGCTCACAAGTAAATGGATGCTGTACGCAGGTTGGACCCGTCGACTAGTTGCCCACCGTACGAGACGACGCCGCCCGATACAAGGGCCAGTTCATCACCGGTGTTCCACGTGCTTTTGCACTGTATGCGCCCTTCCTTCCTCGATGATGTGTTTGGGGCGTCACAGATGACGTCGTTCTGCTACCAATGCCGAAGTTATCGCACAGATGATCGTTGCAGAGTTTACGGGTACAGTATGGATACAGCCCGGTTGGCTACCGACGCGATATCTCACCTGGGCAGAGCGCAGGCCGACATGCAGCCGACTGGTGCAACTTTTGGATCGCTCGCACTAGGATACCTTTCCTTCGTATAGTCGCGTCACGTGCTGCCCGATCTAGTAAGAAGCATCTTGTCTTGACCAGTTTATCGATGGCAACACGATGGCAGGAATATGTATTCTCGATCGACCACGAAAAGCCAGCAGAACTCCCATCCAAAAACCCTACGTACTCTTTCTGGACAGATCCTTCAGATGCCAACCATCTCGCACATGAAGGCAGTACAGGGCCATTGACCACTGACGCAGATCTGTGTATCATCGGCACAGGCTTTACGGGCGTCGGCGTTGCCTACCATCTATCCGAAACAATCGCGACAAACGCGCATATCCCGTCCCCACTCAAGGTCGTCCTTCTAGATGCGAGAGAGTTTTGTACGCCACTCACGCTCCGATGTGTCCTGCAGCTGACAATCTTTTGTCAGGCAATGGGGCCACTGGTGAATATTCGACCCCAAAGCGATGTTTTGTTCATATCGCCCGTTTTATGTAGGTCGGAATGGTGGTCATTTGACACCTTTCGCATTCTATGGGTTTGACGCCCGCACGGCCAAGTATGGGACAGACGAGGCTATGCGATCATACGCCTTGGAAACATACACTACGTCCTCCCTCGTGCGTATCATTCAGGACCACAGGTGGACGGACGATGTCGATCTCGTGGAGGGTGGCCACATCGATCTGTTGTTTACGGATCAAGACATCGAAAACGTGCGGCGCGACCGTGAAGCTGCCATTCGTGCAGGATGGTCGTTGGACGACACCGTTGAGCTCAGTCAGAGGGAAGTCGAGGTCGTGAGTACATTTTCTAACACTCTTGATTGATTGTTGGACTGCTGATCATGCATCGTGCTTCTTAGACATTTGGTGCGCCCTATCCAGGGGTCAAGGTCCCGGGGTACAATATCTGGCCACTTAAACTCGTCACGAAGCTCTTTGAGCATGCCAAGACACGCACGGCACGCTTCGATCTCACTTTGCATACTCACACACCCGTTACGGCTGTAGAACGTACAGATGTGTCAGGGTCACGCCGATACACGGTGTCCACACCACGGGGCTCGATCTTGTGCTCGCGCATCGTACACGCGACTAACGCCTATGCATCTCATCTCCTCCCATTTCTTGTGGGCAACGAGGGCATCGTGCCCGTGCGTGGACAGGTCATTGCAACACGCGCGTCTGTTAGTGCGGCCGAGCTCACGAGCGCGAGTTGGAGCGGGAACGAGGTAAAAAAAACATGCCCGCACGCAACATTCCATGTACATTTCGCTGATGTTGTGACTCTAGCATCTTGAATACTGGTTCCCGCGTCCGGTCAAGACGGCAGACGAGAGGCCACTGGTAATTTTGGGCGGCGGACGCGAAGCCGCAGCACCCCGCTGCGACGCCTACGTTGACGATGATGCGACGTGTCACCCTGGGGTCAGTGCGACACTCCGCGCGTTCTTGCCCGCGGTATTCAAGGAGAAGTTTGAACCTGGGAATGAGCCCGAGATGGAATGGGTGAGTGTATGTGCGTAATAAGATCACCTGTTCATCATGATTCTCCAGACGGGTATCACGGGTTACACCAAGATTGGTGACCCATTTGTACGTCTACTTACTTGCCTGGGTGGAGTGCTGACTGATACATGGACAGGTTGGGCCGGTTGATAAATTGCCTATCGTACGGGATGATGCTGAGAGGTACTCGGGCCAGTTTATCGCAGCGGGATACTCTGGACACGGTGCACCACGTGCATTTGGATGGTACGTATCCTTGCTCTCTTGTGCGGCCCGGATGCTACGATCCTTTATTTTCCCAGCGCAGAAGTTGTTGCACAGATGATCGCGGCAGAATTGACGGGTACAGTATGGAAACAGCCCGATTGGTTACCGACGCGTTACCTCACCTGGGTCGAACGATGAACGCGGGCCCATAAGCAACTGACGCAACATCTACAATACTCAGAACGTATGGATAAGAACGATTGTACAATGGTATTTCAAACTATGATATATTAGCGTCCAGAAGTGACCTCCGGTCTCGTTCATTCGACCGGAGGAAAAAGAGGGAACGAGGCGCTCGCGTAGGTATAATCCGAGCGAACGAAATATAGGGTAACTACTACGAACGGGCTGATCTCCAACATGATACAGTAATGGCCCTTGGGCCAGATCTCTGTCACTGTCTCCCATCTCTCCTTGTCCTTGTCCGTATTCGATTGTGAATTGATGGTCTAGGACTCTAGGTCAGGTCGAGTGCACGGCTGAGCGGGAGACCATCCGATGCGACACCGCACACTGCACACACCACTGCCAAGACTTGCCACCACCTGCACCTGACAAAATGTACCCGCATTGTTCATCGTGGCGCATACCCGCTTACTTCCGTTGCGTGTGCGTTTGTCCGCTATACCCTGCCCTCGCTGCCACTATTACCTCCGCTTGCTTCCCCCATCTTTCATCATCGCCGCTAGCAAAAGGCACTCCCAGATAAACATCATAAACTAGGTAACCCGAATGCCGACATGGCCTGACACACCAATCACTTATTAGGCACAAGGGAACACCTTCAATGAGATGGAAATGAACATGGTTCCACGGTAGGGAAACTTATAAGTCGAATATTGACCGTAGCAGTGGAAAACTTAGAAACTTCTTTTATCACGCTGACCGAGGCCGGCTCTCACAACCATGCCGAGTGTGAAATCTATTCACTAGAAGAAAAAAGGAATAAAGAATGTATCAGTTCTCTCACAAGCTTCTTCGACGCTCACACGTCTTCGTAGGTGCACGTATTCTGACTAGGACGTTACCTATAATCCTGTAGTCAATGCGGCCGACGACTGGGTCTCTTTGCAGACGAAAGAGATTCCTGGAAGAGCATACATTTCACGGAACCATACTCCGAAAAACGCAAGGACTACGCAAAATCTTTCTCAGTATCGTACATAGGAAAGCTAGGTCAGAGACACAGATGACTTTATGGCGTGACGAATCCAAGATATCCTACAAAATGGAACACAATGTCTTTCTGGAAGAGGTCAGCCGGTATGTACGAACTACGGTATGGCAAACAAACTCACTTCAACAGACAAGGTCAGATTCCGATATGTACAAACACAATCCTCTTCTCCAACGACACTTCATCGGCCGTGCTCACTACCGCAGCGTTCAACGCAGCAGCGGCATGCTCAAAGCCAACCTCTGGCCGATTGAACATTTCCTTGTAAAACTGGGTGACCACCTGGTGCGCAACCGCATCATCCACCCTCCACAATGTCCCAATCACCCCATTGAACCCTGCAAATTCCATCCCGGCTGCGAGATGGAGCACCTCGTCCGGAGTCGACGCATCTCCCACGGCTGTATGACACGCAGACAAGAACGCAAACTCTGAATTCGTGTACCGTTCCTGAATGATGCGCATGAGGGTCAACTTGCCGTCACCCATCGCGAACCACGAATCAAACGGCTTTTCTGCGTGCTGTGAACCGTGACAGGCGAGGTGGACCCAGCGGTGGTCGCGAAAGGCCTGCACGGCCCCTTGGATGGTGGCTGCATCGCCAGTAACGACGTCAAAGGTCACCTTGTCCAGCGGCATGCCTGTCTCGTTGTGGATCTTGCGAGTCTCGCGGGCTACCTCTGGGAGTTCACCCAGTCCTGTGTCCGCACTCGGCCTCCCTTGACCAATAACTGCGAACGAGATCGGCTTTGCGGTTCCGGATGCACCACGGCTTGCTCTTTGAGAACGGATACGATCCTGTGCACGAAGGAGAGCGGAAAGAGAGGGTGCGTAGGAAGAAACGTAGAGATCAAACATGTTCTTTTCTGCTCTTCGGTGTGGACCTGCAGCGTGGAACGGAAGGTTCGTGAACTTGGACGTCGGACACCACCAGATACGTGAGCCTGCAGGCAACTGAATGTCATCTTGGAGTGCGATGGCGATCGGTTCGACCACGGATGACCACAGATCACGCAGCATTTCCTTCATGTAGGATTCCCTGTGCTTTCCGTACGCATGCGCGTCCCGAGTGAGCTCGGATAACTGTGAACACAGTTGGTCGATATCGGTGACAGAGCAAGGAAGGGATATATGGGCAGGGGATGCAGTGCGAAGGACGATGAGTGCGTCGCAGCTATACTTACTGGCATTCACGATGATGACAGGTCCGAGTTCGGCAGCGCGTTGCAGATCGTCGAAAAGGGGAGGTAAGAGGAATCGTGAGAACCCATCCAGGCTGCGAATATCGCCCACAATAGTCTGCCATCTTTCCTGAACTCGCCAGTAAGGATCCTTGCCTCCGCTTCCTTGAGCATGTTCCCGGAGTTCCGCACTCAGTTGTGTGAACCTGTTACCAAGCTCGCGTTCTTGCTCACCCCGGTTCTCCAGTTCAGCGATGGAAATGTCAAAGCGAGCAAGTTGATTCCACAAGATTCCTCGGCCCTGCTCCAGCGACTCAACAGCTAACTTGAGATCATCATGTCTTATTGCACATGAAAATGCATCATTGGCTAGATTGTCCACCCATACCTGCATGGTTTCATGCCTAGAACCCAAAGAGGAATTCAAGGACATGAAATGGTCCAGTGTATTGAGTGATAGTTGGTATGCCTCTAGGACTGAGGAGTGGTTATACTCTTCTGCAGCCAATACCCATTCTTGGATTGCCTTCAATAAATTCAGTGAAACTGCTGGGCTACACCTCTTCAATTGCCTATAAGCCTCAAAGATCTCATTTACTGAGAGAGATGGATAGCCAGGATAGGATGACCTGAACAAAAGCAGCATGGTCTCAGCTAGTTGACTAATGGTAGATGCAAATTGGTGGTGCTGGACTGCATAGATTTCTGTTGCTTCTTTAAGTAGTTGAATTGCTTTGATTAGGTCTGAGTGAATATTCATTACTTGGAAACGATGCTGTAGAGTGATTGCATGGTTACAAAGACTAGATGCATGGTCTGGATGACCAGGTGGACAAAGCTCAAGATGCCTCTCCTCAAGGTCAATAAGTCTATTCAGATTAGCCAGGTTACCTTGCTTCTTGTAATATTTTTGTAATGACACTGCAAGGTTTCCAAGGGCTTGAGCATGGTATACATGGCCAGGTGGACAGAGTTCAAGCCTTCTTTCTGACATTTCTATGATCCTGTCCAAATCTGAATCATGACCCCTAATTCTATGGCGTTCTGTCAGAGAGCTTGTGAGTCCAAGAAGAGCATGAGCATGATCTGGATGGCCTGATGGACACAATTCAAGGCATTTCTCCATCATCTCTATTATTCTATTCAGATCTTCTTCATTTTTCTGAATACGATAATATTTCCGTAGTGATGATGCAAGTCTTCTAAGAGCTTCAGCATGTTCTGAATGGCCTGGTGGACAAAGATTAAGCCTTTTTTGATGGATCTCAATTGCTTTATTAAGATCTGATATCTTTCCCTCTTGCTCATATCTGCTTTGAAAAGAATTCCCAAGGAAATTCAACAACATTGTATGAGCTTCATGACCCAATGGACAAAGGTCCAACAATGCAAATTCCATCTCAATTTGTGTGGATGTGCAAGGCACATTATTGAACTCCCATCCAAAATCTTCTAGCTTCATATCATAGTCAAATAGATCCTCTAAACAGTCATGTTCATGAGATGAAATCTAGATAATATATGTCAATGCAATTTAAATGCAGGATAGATCTTACCAATGCATCACAGGCCTTGCATGACATGGACAGAGTTCCAAGAACATCAGATGATCTACCCAGATTGTCTGCTATATTATTAATAATTGAATCAAAGTGACAAAAATAGTACTCACATTGCCATTCATCACCATGCTCCAATAAGGAGGCCACATTGGTAACAATCTCTTCACCCAGAGGTAGTCTGTCCCATCCAGAAGTAAGCTTTGGAAGTTTGTATATAGTTGCCCTGACAATGGTAGAACAAGGTGCAGAGCTACATTAAATAAAGTCAGCATGCATGTAACTACTAATAAATTGATACATACAAAAGGAAGGGATGGTTCCATGTGACCACCAAGTGATCATCAGATAGCTCTCCAGCACATGTCATTTTGGGTTCATCACCAATTGCAACAGTGATGTGGATGTGATCTTCATCATCCTCAGGAAGTGGAGATGAGAGGGTCAATTGATGAACTGTGAAAACAATGAGCTCAAGTACACATACTGTCAAGTCAGAGGATACATACCTGTGACTTGGAATGTGACTTTGTTAGAGTTGTGATGGTTCATCAGGGATACACAGATATAAGCAATGACAGGATAGGTTGAGAAGGCAGGATATTGGGAGGAATTTAGATGAAGTAGGGAAGCTGGTGGCAATTTAGACAGCAAAAACAACACAAAGGTAGTAAGATTTTGAATGGGCAATTTTTTGATGCAAAGTAATGAAACAGAATGGATAGGATGATCACAGAAAAGCAGGCAGATATTGAGGGCTGAGGTAACAGGAAAATGATAGGAATTGGTAAAATGGGTATTTGAATAGGCAAGGACCAAGAGAACAATAGAGCTAGGGGACCAGGCTTGAAGGCAACAGACAGGTAAGAGCAGATACGAGAGAAAGCAATCGAGAACAGCAGATGGGGCTACAGTAACACGAGAAGAGGTTGAGGAATAAGATATTGATATCACAGGACAATTATACAACTCACAATGAACAGATCAGACCGTAGAAGAGGCAAAAATGACGGCAGAGACAGACAAGACGACACGGAAGGCGGGGAGTAAATGGGAGCGAACGATGAGATGATCACAAGAAATACGGATGCGAAGACGAGCTGAAGGTGGAGACCGCGGAGTAAACGAGAGATCAAAAGACGGAGGGTCCTGAAGAACGGAAGAGGCGCAGAAAGAACTTCTGCGCGGGGGGAGGAGGTGGAAGGAAGAGTATGAGTCGGGCACAAGAAGTTGACAAACCATGAGAATTAAGTTAAATAAGAAAGAGAGAAAAATAAGCCGACAAGACATCAAAAGATATCGGCGAAGACTCACGAATGATGGTTGGGTGAGACTAGCTACACAATCAGCGTCTGCGATGAACACAACACTGCAGGCGCCGGGCCAGAGCGCAAACTGAACCGCCAGTGATCCAAAAGATGAGGAGATGGAGAATCGAGGAATCAGGGAAGAAGATTGGCGCTAGTGGAGAGAGGGAAGCGAGCAACGTTGGAGTACCGGATTGAAGACCAAGAAAATGCGGAGATGGCACTACGTTCAATGTACAGATGACAACGAACTAGCCTCGCGGCGAATCCTACTAGAGGACAAGCACGACTGTGTGGAGCGGTGAGTGGCAGGGGAAGAAGGATCGGAGCGAGCAGCGACACGAGGCCACGCAAAGATCCGGATATACCGCAAGAGAAGATAAGGTAATCCTGTGCGGGCATTCAAAGCCTCCAAACTGCAAAATCCAAGGGAGCCGAATGTACGGTGGTAGCAGGGATCAGGGTGATGATTCCAATAAGTTCTAAGTCGGATAGAACCATGGAATGCATTCACAGCGGACACTAGGAAAAAAAGAAAAGGAAACAGGAAACAAGGACGCAACGAACCCAAGCAATGACTTCTTCCCCCCCTCCCAAGCTTTTCCAACGCCTGCACCCCCTGCCCATGGGTTATATACCCATGCCTCTGAATCCAACTGTCTGCAACCCACTTGTGCCGCTATGTATTTACACATGCCGCCGACCTGGATCAGATAGTGGCAGAACTACACTCATCCCTACCCGACGTGTCCCTTGCCAAAACGCCGTACCTGCCCAAGTGGGGTGCTGACAGGTGCATGGACAGGTTGGGCTCAACGGTTGATAAATTGCCCATCGTACGGGATGACGCTGAGAGGTACTCGGGCCAGTTGATCGCGGTAGTCGGGACACGGTGTATCGCGTGCAATTGGATGGTACGCTTCCTTGTTCCCTTGTGCGACCTGGATGACACGATCCCAGTGCAAAAGTTGTCGCACAGATGAGTGTGGCAGAGTTGACGAGCACAGTACAGAAACCCCCGAGTTACCGACCTCAATGGGCTAAACGCTGAACGCGGGCCAACCTGAGGCAACCGACGCAACGTCTACAATACTCAGAACGTATGAACAAGAACGATAGCTTACAATGCTATCTCAAACTAGTTATGGCCCTCGGACCAGGCCTTTGTCACTGTCCCCCTTCTCCTTGTCCGTGTCGGTGTCCGATTGTGAATTGATGGTCCAGGTCGGGTCGAGTGCACGGCTGAGCGGGAGACCACGCATAAACAGCGACGCGACACCGCCCACTGCACACACCACTGCCAGGACCTGCCACAGCACGCCCAGACTGTGCGCAAACGCAACGCGTACCTCGGCCACGCTATGTGGCGGGAGCTCAGCGAGCTCCGGGATGAGCGCATACAACCCAAGCGCGCTCTGTGGCGACTGGAACAAGGACACAGGGAGCGCCCTCGCGAGCTCGTTTTGAAGCACCGTGTTCCCAATAGTGATGCCCCAAACCTGGTTCAACGTGTCAGCGTGCGCGGAGTGGTCGTGAGACGCTTACGCCAGCAAACGAGCGGAGAAACCACATCCAAGCGAGCGCAGGTGCGTTTTGGGTGACCGACAGCGGTGCTTGGATGGGGTACACGAGCGTCGCGTACAGTGTCCTAGTGAGACTTCTCAGATTCGGATTGGGTAGCATACGCAAACGGCATACCCTGTGCCGAGACCGAGTAGAGCTAGGTAGGCCATCGATGCCCCAATATCCATGTCTACCCCTCTTGTGCTAGTGCTGAGCAGGCACATGATGACGAGCATGACCGCCCACGACGCCCATATTTGTGGCCTGTACCGGCCTGTCGCCCTCACCGACAGACCAGCGAGGATGGCTGCAGGTGCGAATGTGCACACACTGAGAATGTAGATGCCAGACTGAACAGGCGAGAAGCCTCTGCAGGCCTGGAAGTAGACGGGAAAAAAGTCTGGAAGAGTCCGTGGGCGGATGAACGGGCTGGATGACAAGACATACAGATGATGGCCATCGCGCAGAGGGCGATGCAGAACGTCTGGATATATCTGACCCAGAATGAGACAGCACATGTGGGTGATGGAGGACACTCACCCACTAATACTCGTCGCGTTCGTCATCAGTACCAAGGGTACCTAACAGAGAACGCCATGTAAGACGCTCGGCACACGATGAGAGGGTCGCGTACGAGGGGATGTGTTGCAAAGATCACCTCATACACGATAAAGACCACGAGACCGACGAGACCAAAGACGAACGGCACGAGCACCGTGGCCGAGTTCCATAATGCGGCGGAACCACCCCACGTCAACGCGATCGTACATGCGACGGTGCCCCCAATGACGAGGAAATTACCACTATCGACCGAGAAACTGGTCAGATCAACGCATTTACTCTGAGATCGGACCCACATCCAGTCCATGCGCCCGAACTTGTCTCGGTAGCTGCCAGGGGGGGTGGGCAGATCCAAGAAGAGGACAGCCAGGAACGAGGCCGCGAGCGCAACGGGGAGGTTGAGATCTGGTGGATTCTCAGCGTGCTCCGTCCATACATTGGACTAGACGTACAGAAAAGCCAGCGCCATTGGCCCTGTGCGGCAAGGCTACCCCCGACGACAGGACCGACCGACGCTGCAAGACACCACGTGCTGCAAAAAAAAAAAAAAAAAAAAAAGTCTCAGCCGATCGTGCTCTCTGTGTAGTTGAAGCGAACCGACAGGCCATATAGACCGGCATACACGCCGCGTTCTTGGAGGGTGACAAGATCGGCGAGGATAATGCCCGTGAGGGACTGGATACCCCCACCACCGAGACCTTGGATGGTCCTACCGGCGATGAGCATGCCTATGCTGTTGGCACCACCACAGACGCCACTTCCAAGCGCAAAGAGACCGATGGTGAACAGAATGGCAGGTCGACGACCAAAGGCCTGAGCCAGACCACCGCTCATGGGCAAAAAGGCCGTCGACGAAAGGACGTACGCGGAGCCAACCCAGACGAACTGAGATGCCCTGAGCTCATGCGCGATGGTGGGGAGTGCGGTGGAGACAGAGGACACCTCGAGCGCGGAAAGAAAGAGGCAGGTACACATGGAGGTAAAGATGAACCAAAAGGTGGTATTCTTGGTGGTACTCGAGGACGTGGAGATGAACATGGTCCGTCTGACCATCATCGTGTCGACGCAGGGGCTTCTTAAACCTCCATCGAGATTTGGGTGAATCCGCAACGTCGACGATCGTCTGGGTTGTCTTCGATGTCTGCCGTGATGACCGCATCAATGGATATCGACGAGGACGGGAATGAAAAGAATCCGCTGGGTTTGGAAGAGGAGCATCCTTCCAGGGCTGAATGTTGAATGTACCCTGCCATTCGACAATTCATAAAACGACCCGGGACATCTCAACCCGTAGGTCGTCGCTACGGAGAGTATCAGCTCCGAATTCAAGACCTCCTCTTTGATCGGGGCCAAGAATGCGCCTCTCAAGACTACTACTATCGAGGCTGAGGCATACCGGATGTCAATCTTGCGTTGGCATATGCTTTGACGTTACTAGGGTTACCATCCAAAACTGAAGGGAACTTATCCCCAGATCGTTTCGGTGAGTGAGTTAGGACAGGGTTCGTAACTTCCAATAGGATAACCAAGTGTCTATCAACTATCCCTAACCTATTCCTAAATCCCATTGCATCCATACAATACCAATACGTTCTTCCTCATCCTGCCTTCTGCCGTGGCTTTCGATATCCATCTAGCTCACGCTGCTGCAACACCCCACCCGACAAACTCCTCTCAGCCTGTCCCTCTACCTTGGCCTTGCGAGACTTGGCCTTGGCCTTTCCTTTCCCCTTGCCAGTCTGCCCCTGTCTCCGCTCCTCCTCCTCCATCTCCAACCGCACACGTTCCTCCTCCGCTTCCCACCACTTTAAGAAATCAGCCTCTTGCTGACGCGCACGCTCCTCTTCCTGGATATCACGCAACGAACACTTATCCTTGGGCGCACGCATCATACCCTGCATCGCTTGCATCCGTTGAATCTCTGCAAACGAGAGCATCGTCGAACCGGGCACCGTCGCCGCCGCGACCGGTTGCACCGGCGGAAGCGTCCACGCACCACCAAGTCTGGGAACATGGACTATCAGAACAAGGTACCTGCACGAAGAATAGGCACCCACGATGGTTTCTGCGAGCCACCTGTAGCACTAGTAGAAGCACCTGGCGTTTGGCGGACAGGTACGATAACGGGACCCATCACCGGCCGTATAGGCCCCGGGCTCGCTTCCGCACTCGTCTTGGTGCGACTTGGTGATGCTGTTGGTGTCACAGGCTCAGGCCTCTGAGGCATTGCAGCGTCTGACGCCACACGACGTGATGTCTGTGGTTGATCGAATTGTGCAGGCGCACGTCCTGCCTGGCGCGAAGAACCCGCACCTTGAGCACTGCTTGCACCCACGCTCGGGCCCGAAACTTGACCGTCGAATGTCTTTGCATGCACCTGCTTCTTACCATTCTCCGCTTCCGCCATGATCGCCTTGAGATCGGTTCTACCCAAACGTGAGACAAAAGGCAATGACATGCCAAAACCACTCACCGAGGCGTCGTAGGACTCTTCTTCCATCCCGGCTTCACCGGCGTCTGCATCCCCTCGCGCCAGTTTGCCTGCTCTGAACTCGATTTCAGGGCCGGTCCCGTGTCCGCATCGTCCATGGCGAAAATCTCGTCACCCTGTGGCACCACCGATGGACGCAACACTGGGCTCGTCGTTGGCGACGAAAGCTTGAGCTGCCCAGTTGCCCCCCTCTTCGCCAAACCGGGTGGTGACATCCTGGGCGAATCCTTGCCAGACCATGGTTTTTGGCTAGGCACGATGGGTACAGGTATGTCTTGCAACGCCAACCAGGCCTTGTGCTTCTCCAACGCCGCCAGTCCCAGCTTATTGGACCGAGACACAAGTGACCCAGCCACTTGCTCCGCGCTGACGTGCTCCGAGAGCTTACGCACGACGCGGGGATCGAGATCGTCGAGAATCCGCGATTCAAGGAGTAACTCGAGATTGGCCGCCATGTAGCTTTGAATACGGTCCGCCAAATCTGTCGCGTTGAAATGAATGGCGTCCGTGAGGAGGTAGCATGCATTGTACACATTCAGATAGTCCAAAATGATCCTAGAACACAAGAGGACCAGCCGCGTCAGCAGTAGTTCATTCTGGTTGACGGGAGAATCAATCACAATTGACACGGAAGAAAGTAAAGAGCGTCACCGCAGCAGATATTACAAGAAATAAAAACTCGAGCAAGTCGTCGATACTTGTAATGAAATCTGCAATAATGTTCATGGGGTGGTCTGACGAAACTTACAAGACGACTCACCGAGGGTCTCAAACATAGTCTCTTCACCAAAACATGCAAACGATAGCACAAACCGCATCACTTGCCACTTGTGATGCCCCATTTCAACATCTACCACGCCAGCATCATCTCTCCTCTCCGCGGTCCAATCGGGATCACCAAAGAACGCGGCAAAGAAAGCAGAACGCGCTCGAAGAACGATAGAATGTGTATAAATAGTCTTGTCGGCAAGACGTAGTGCAACGTCAGGCGCCAGTGGGTCCTCACAGACATTGCGTCGCGACGAACCCGAGATCTGTGCCTGATCGAACAGCCATTGGAAATCTGTGCCTGCGGACGACTTTGCAACACGTTTCCCAACAGATTGCAGTGCCGACGTAAGGTGTGGAAGGTATAGCATCTGTGCTAGGGAAGCGAGATCGGCCTTGACTCGCGCTGCTGACACGCCGAGTTTCGAAAACTGTGTCCCAAAGAGCGATCCAATACGATGATCCCATATTGCGAGGACTTTGTCTGCATATAGATAATGGAGTAGTATAAGCAACGAGAGTGGGGTAACTCCGGTAAAGTTGAGCGCTGGAGGGGATAGCGCCGCGCCTAATTTCGGGACGAACATGATAGAGATCTTGGAGGACTGGTCACAAAGGACGCCATGGCCACCAAGTACACTACGAAGAGGTATACACCGCACGGCAAGGACGACGCGATGCGCGGGTATTTCGAATTCGGTGCCGACAAGAATGACGAGATCTGCACCGCACTTGGTCCTTGTTGCGGATAAATCCACCCGATCCACCTGGCCAGAGAGCATCGGCATCAACTTGGCCACTTCGTAAATGTCGTCTAGGATAGACGAATCCTCTGCATCATCATCCAGGTCGACGACCTCATCCAATGGTATGTTCATCTTCTGGTGCAGCAGGCCTGCCGCTTCATCTGAGATAAAGGGTGCGACAGCAGCCATGTCGGCTGAAAAGTGTCTCCCAGCCACGCTAATTGAAGACGGCTTGTAATCCACTCGGAGCGCACCAAACGCACCCGTACTATTGGTGCACACAGCAACGGCCCGCTGAACATGCGCGATGCGCTGAAACTTGAATGACTTCGCCCCACTGCTAGTCGTGCCTCCCTTGAGGTTACGAGAACGCACAAAGACATGTCCTGACTGTGTGCACACGATCAAAGCGCCGTCGCCACCAATGTCGACGTCCTAATACCATGCATGAGACAGGCATTCAGTCTGATAGACGGCAGCCCAGTGGTACACGACGCACTTGCACATTGCTGAATTGCCTTCTCAATGCCCACACACGCTGGGGTTTCACTAGACCTCGGTTTCCACTAGAGTGCGACCCAGTAGCATTCCCATCTGCGTCTACGGAAGTAGGCATCGAAAATGTGAATACCTCACCATTGGAGGAGAGCGCAGCAAACAGATCATCGCAACAAGCGACCTTTGTAACCGGGGGAGCACGGATGGCCTGAGGCGGGTGATAGATTGTCGAAATGTCCGAAGGAAAGGCATGAGCAGGAAAGCTGAAATTATACATTAGCATACACTGCTAAGCTATTTCGGGCTATTTTTACTTACTTGATCTTGAAAACGCCCCCGTTCCACACACACACGACTTCGCCAGTCGTGAAGAGGCATACCATTGCCGTTTCCTAGAAAATGGATAGCTGGTAAGTTGCAAGTTACCTTGAGCTTGGGCACGAGACTGACCGACATTGCAACGCCGCGGATTGGTTGCATAATAATAGATGCCTTGCGAGGAAGTATTTGAATGGGACTCGCCTGCTTACTATATCCTGGGGGTCGTATTAAATCCGCTCGACGTTCGATATAGAGATAAGCTCACCAAGCTGTCCGCCATTCGTGCCCCAAGTCCATATATCACGATCCGACCAACAAGCGCTTGCAGTCTTGCAAGCGGAAACGCCCCTGATAAACTCTTTCTTCAAATGGTTGACCCTGCGCGGGGTCGTTTGGATCGACTCGTCCGCAGAACCACCTTGACCTGACTCAACGGCGTATCCAAGCTGGGCAAATCGGTTCAGCCCCCAGCTAATAACTTCTCCTGCACTCGTCAGGGCAAGGGTATGGTCCTGACCTAGAGCGACCGACACAATGGAGTTTGAGGAAAGGGTGAGCGGCGTCGGGGTAAAAAGTGTGTTGGAAAAGGGGCCGAGGCTGGAGAGTGGTCATGACCAGTATCATACACGAATACGCAAATGAAACACACCGTCCGCCACTACCAAACCCGCACAAACGTACATTGTCGCGCAGCTCGTCCGTAAGAATCACTGTGGGTGCATCAGACGAGACTGGGAACTGATATGTAGAAATTCGCACCGGTATGCAATTTGGACATGGTGGCATGTCGAACTTTCACTTGCCGGAATCGTTCTTCTACTGTACGCACAGGAGGAAGTAGCGAGTCTTTCTTGAGAATGGTAACATGGTCGGGGTGTGTACGATCGTTGCCATCTCCGAGACCCAATGCGGCATTTCTACACATTGAAAAGACCATTGCACTGCTCAGTCCTCGAATCAACTCTAATTCGAAAGAGAACGCACCGGTTGGCACCCCACGTCAGCAAGTCAGCATACCCATCCTCTAAAGTTGTCGGATTCGCACTCTGGACGGTCGAATTGTACAGATCAAAGGCCGTGTATCCTTCCTTATCTTTGATAGACATGTCCATGTCTGTACGCTTGAGCAACATGATCCTACCCACGACCCGAGTAAGCCTCCACGCCCGTACACATACCAAAAGTGAACTCACGCGGTCTCGACATTGCCCACATACAACGCTCGATGGAGTGGAGTCCAGTGATTCTCCTTGTCGGGGAGATTGACGTTGATGGATGGATGCGCGAGGAGCATGTGTGCATACTCGAGGCTCGCAGGCTCCGCAGACGCACATGCGAGATGCAGCACGGTGCGGCCGAGTGAGTCGAATGCATTCACCTCGAGCGCCGAGGCCATGTTCTTGCGTGTCCATGACTTGCCGGCACTGGTGCTCTGCCCGGTCGACGCATGGGCAGCGGAGCGGTCCCGCTCGAGGAGGCGTTGAAACGCCTGCTGGTTGCGAAGCTGGAAGTAGACATGGAGGAGGGTCATGCAGCGCTAGAGGGCGAGTTGGACGGGTCTGCCCAGGAGACACTCTGAAGTGACTCCTTCAAGCGGACCGCGGGTGTCCAACTGCGAGTGAGTCAGTGCCAGTCAGACACAGACTCGGTCAGTAAAGACAAGTTTTCTGCCACAAAGTCGAGCTGGGTGCTGGCAATGGCAAGTAGCGTCGTCGTCGTCGAGATTCAAGAGGTTGTGGTTCCCATTCAAGCGTTATCTAGGCTTTGGTCTGGCGCACGTGTGTGAACCAATTTCAGTCAGTCGTTGGAGATCTACCATCACTACTAGTACTACGCCGCTCATTCTGTATGCTACTCATTCTGGCAAATGCGCGAGCCTCGTGTGCAACGGAACAGGTACATTATCAACGTTTGTTCAGCTTTCCTAATCGTTGGCCTTCAGGATTGGTTAGTCGACTTGCTTCACCCCAAATTCAGTGAGTATCGGATCTATCATCGACGTTCAGATGACAAGGACGCACGTTGTAGTTGTCACAGGCGTTCAAATCACTGCATCTCGCGGCAAGGGGCAAACGTTGACTTGGATGATAGGACAGGCGCTACTGCGTGTACTGACCGCCCCCAGCGCTGGCACTGGCGCCGTGCTCGAGGTATAACCTCATGGTGTTTCACCTGATGTACCTCTTGGCTGTAGCCTGAGGGCTAACGAAGGAAATTCAACAAGCCAATCGTATGTCGCAATCGATTGATCAAATTTATGCACTAGAAAGCTGACGTTGCTACATCCAAGAGACCAGTCACTTTTCTGCCTGATGATCTGCCCACTTCAATGAGACGTAGGCCTCGCCGTCGAGTCCCTGATGCGACCCCTTCCCGTACCAAACCTGCTCATCTCCATCGTAAAATCTGGCCGTCGTCTGGTCAATCTGAAGCCTGTAGGTCTTCTCCACTCCGATTAATATTGGCAATAGAATCCCTTGGTTGCTCTGGAATTCACCATGACCTCTCAAAATAGATGTGCCTTGGCCACTGCCAGGCAGTCGCACTGGTATAGTAATAACACCGCCTAATAATTCCAATTGAAGTTCTTGCTGTGGCTCGAACTTGGCGTAGATATGGTTGCCATCAGCATGAAGCAGGAGCTTGAATCCACTGTCTGCTGACTTAGTAGCAAGGTACTCGTTGATCTTTGCAACGCGATCGGCACCAACCGCGGCGTTCAGCGAGGCGGCAACTAAAAGATACATCCGTCAGAAATGCAAGTGAACGCAACAGCAGATACTTTCTTACGTTCTTCATTAGACATGATAGCGGGCGAAAATATATCGATTCGGGATTGCGTCAAAGAGTCTGAGTCGGCGGTTCAACACTGCTCAGTGGACTGGGAGTAAGGCACCGCAGATATCGTACCTATGGGATTGATACAATTGACTGGAGAGAAAGTCGATCTGGGAGACGTGGCTTTATACCTTGCAATTCATCACGTATCGCATCCTCGAACGGGGCATACCTTATGGTAACATGTTCCTGTTCCCAGGCGAAGAATGTTGGTGGCAAATCGCTTCCACACAGTCCTTCAGAGTTATGCCATGTACGATATTGGAACGTTCTTGTGATAAATCAATGATCACACGCGGTCCTGGTCTAAACCTGAGACGGACCGGGTTCTACATAATTTCTGTCAGAGCGGATTTGATAACCAAATCGAAGCGAGCTGTTTTTGTACCGTAGGGACGGTTCGGTAGCTAGCTCGGCTCTATCATTGCAGTTATTGAGTAATACAAAGAAAAAAATGGTGTTATCGGAATTGAGCTTGCCGCATTGTGGTAATCGAATCATGTCAATGGGTATCGTAAGTCCCAACCCCCCCTGAGCGTAATATCTCCACCAGCGAACCATAATCCTAGTGAGCCAACACTCCCCCAGAGTGACCCTGGATACGGTCAGACAAGCCCCATACCCTGTCCTCTCTGCATTTCTCAGTATCTAGCCTAGAATGAATTCTTTCGACATCGTTTTCTACAGAAAAATGACTGGAACATGAGTGGCAGCTATTGTTCCAAGTGGTCTCGTACCACAGGGTGAATTAGTACCAATCGCATACTGTAGACAATCTTTTGTCTTCGATACTGGCAACTTACACTATACCTGCCCATGAACCATCTCAGATATCAGGCGACTATGGCCATTGCGCATCCCTCGGTGAGGTTGGCATTGGTGGCATGCGTTGTGGCAGCGAAGCTTAGGCACGCAGTAGGCTAGCGGCGGAAGCCTGAGGGAGATATCCACTGTCGTCGCGGGGAAGGGAGTCAGCTTTCCGTCCCGCTCGTCATCCTGCATTCAAGGGGTCTATCAGCCCTAGCCCCACAGTGTACGTTCTCGATGTTTGTGGGTTCCGCGGGGGCGCACGCAAGATGCAGATAAGCTGAAAGTTGGATGTCTCTGCCCCAGAGACACTGGCTTCGTCGATGCCTTTAAGACGCAGACTTCGGTCGAGTTTCAATTCCGGCAAGGAACATCGTCGTCAAAGTTCAAGTGGTTCGTGTCCCACGCACCTGAATGAACTGGTTCGGTCGACAACAAGCGAAACAGATAAATTCTACAACTGGGTATACTCTTACAGTATATCTATCCCTCCATCAGTGTTTGCGCAGCCTTCCTCGCATTGGCCTTCAAACCTTCTACTTGAAGCTCGAGGTTACGAATCTTTTGTCTCGCTTCACGCAATTCTCCATTTAAACGGTCAACTTCCTCTTCGAGCCCCGAGTTATTCTAAAGTCAACGGGTATCAAACCTATCATCATCGTTCAGACGACAAAGGACGCACGTCGTTTGGGGACTGGACTACAATTGGTGTGTTGGATGCGATTGAATCAGAGCGCACGGGCGGTGCCACAGCTTTTGGTGTGGCAGGGGTAAACGTTGGCTCAGGTAGTGGTGCTGGTGTTGGTGTTGGTGCCGGAGCTGGAACGGGAGGCGGGACAGACGTTGCAGTGGGCGCACGAGGCGCCTCATTTCCAGCGAAAATAGCCCCATTCTCGAGACTAACAAGGTTCAGCGGGGCCGTCTTGCCCGAAAAGAACTCTGCAGCAGTCAGGGACAGCTCTGATGACGGTGCAGGTGGGTATATATCAGATTGAAATGAGTCAGCCTGAGTTGATTGCATGTCAGCTTCTGTGTGCTTGAATTGGAGAACATGATGAAAATGGATACTTACGCGACGAGGAACAATAAATGCGATTGGTTCAACTCCGCAGCTGGTTACTTTGAACGCTCTTGCGATTTCACATTCTGAGACTTCCAGCGCACGTCTAGGGAGGAAGCACATGCCACGTTGAGGGTTCGAGGTCGAGTGCTCCGCGAGGGAGTATAACGAGTCGGATTCGTATTCATAATACCGGATGTTTCCATCTCTGTCAAAATCGGACTCAGCAAAAAAAGCGACGTCCATAGCAAATACACGGACCCCTTGCCAGCTGTTGCGAGAGCGATTAGTAAATGGGAGGTAGACGTCGGAAGACTCAGACACACCAAGGAACAGAATGCCATTGTCACTCCAGAAAGGCATGACCACACCAGCACTCTGATCGATATTAAGGGTTCTGACGTTTCCGAGTCCACTGGCTTCCCAAACGATGAGTTGCCGATCACTCATCTTGCTGAAACCCGTCGTCGCGAGGCGATCGTGCTCCCCCAACCAGACCACCCTCGTACCTTTGATACCACCATGTCCTTCCGCGACGCGCACAGGATCGCCACCAGCCCGTGGATCAAAAAGACGGAGTTTCTTATCTCTACACGTGGTCGCGAGGACGGTGCCTGTGACATTGAACGCAAGGGACTGGATGGTATCGCCGTGACCATTCAAGACAGAGCGAGGCCGCGACGGATCGGCAAGATCCCATAGTTTCACGAGGTGTTCTCCGGACGCAGTTGCGAGCACGTTGGCGGCAGTTGGGTGCCACAGAACCTGGCCGACCTTTTTGGGGCTTACGTCGACCCTTGCGACGGGCTCCAAGTCTTGAGGGTCCCACGTGTCCGACGCCCAACCATCAAAGAGGCTGTCGTGGACTTTCCAAAGGAGAGAGGTGCCATCTTCAGAAGCGGACGCGACGAGAGCGTCATTGGCAGGTGACCAGGCGGTATCGAGAACAGGTGCTGTGTGCGTTCGAGCAAGGGGAATGATATCGGGGAGCTTTGAAGGCACGTCATGTGTTTGGCCAAACGGCGATGGAAGAGGAAGGATAGCAAAGGCGCCACCACCCGATGCAGACCAGTTGATGCTGATGTAGCGCTGTACAAGGATCAGTCTGGTTGCACCCAATTACAGCAAATGGCACGTACTGTAGATGCAGCGACGAGATTGGTGTCCCAAGCACTGGACGATACCTTGACATTATCGTAGCTGTGTTCCTTTTTGGCTGTTTGTCCAAAGACGTGGCTAAGGCAATCGATGTCAAAACCAGCGTGTATATACGTGATTTCCGACGTACCGATACTTGGAAGCGCGCACAAATCTGGACATGACAAGTTATGGAGGTTGTGTGGGTTGATCAGTGGAGAAGGATGGCGGTCAAACAGAGAGCAACACTTGATATTAACCGAAAAACTTTTATGCTGTGCCCAGACGAAGTGACCATCAGTCTAAACTATTCAGTGTAGGACAGAGTACCTTGGTGTGCATGCACTAAGCCCAAAGGCGAGTCTGTTTCTGACCTCAACATCAACACCCAGTGCCTTCAAGTTTATTTTCTTTTGGACACTAGACCTTCTCTATCATTTCGGACCTGAAGTATTTTTCATATTCTTTGGTATCCGCTGTGCTCTTGTCTGCATGCGTCGTTGTATTTTTTTTCTTAACAAGCAACAAAGCCGCACCATCTTCCAAGAGGCATCGAATATCGCTTGATCAAAGTAGTATTTTCAATGGGGCGCTCACATATTCGAGAGTTTCTGAAGGCTAATAGGCCGTGGCCAGTAGATAGTATTTGTGGCCCTCAGAACGATTCAACCTCAAGACGAATGCAACCACCCCTTTGGTTCCATCCACCGCCGTCGTAGGCGTGAGTCGATTCCTTTCCTGGGCGCGCTGTCGCAGGAGAGGGATCAGGTCATTCTTAGTCTGACTGGAAGCTTTACATAGATACGAAGTGGGCCAGCCAATCATCAAGAAGCATACATGTGTTTTCATCTGGTGTCCACAGGTTCTATATTACAGGGTGCGGTACACGGGGTTTTCCCAAAGGTAACCCGTGTGGACACATGAACCCCACGGTCTGGATAAGGGATCAAGGACATAGACTTTCCATCATGCATAGGAGTGCGCACACTGCGCTTACTCGACGCCGTCATAAGAACACAAGTCCAGAATTTGAGATCCAGGGTGCTTATCAACAGGTTACCTACCACTGACGATCTGCTTGTGACAGCGACCTTCGGGATCGACAGAAGGGTGCGACCAGGATAAGTATATCGTCTGGAACAAGAGTAGTCGCCGACGTGGATAGCAGCGGTGCGAAGGATCCTCGACTTCGCCCAAGGTAGCGTGCACTACGACAATGATTTCTGTGACGTTAATCCAATGGAATCTGGGCCTCGACTAAGGGTCTGGCCGTTCCAAATAGTTTGGCAATCTGGACATGCTCTGACGTCCTAATGATTCGAATGCTCTACCAACTGCTCGTACTACGGCCTGTATGCATGAATTTCCGTCTCAAATTCTTCAATCATCTAGTTGGTCAACCTGTCGCATATATCCACAGGCAATATCAGGCGATCACAAGCATGTACATTTGGGAGTATGTAACCAGCCGTAGAATCATAGGCGAATGAGAATTCTAGATTCCATGATTCAAAGCAAATACTACGTCTTCTGGCAGCGAGCTTCTTTACTGAAATGGACCACATCCTGCAGGTATAATATGAAAAGAAAAAACTTCTTCCGTATTGTTGTACAAAGGCTAGGTGAAACAGAAATCTCATATCCTGACGTACACAGATACCGATCACTTCTCGGCATATCAAACCCCTGTATCGTACAAGACTGAATACAAAGCCTATCTAGAAAGGATGTGTGTCAGAGAACGCAAGCCACGGTTAGAAAGAGAATCCAACCTCACCAAAAAACGCTCAGATTCCGATGTGCACAAACACAATCCGTTTCTCCAACGTCACTTCATCAGCCGTATTCACCACCGCAGCATTCAGCGCAGCAGCCGCATGCTCAAAACCAACCTCAGGCTGTTTGAACATCTCCTTGTAAAACTGAGTGACCACCTGGTGCGCGACAGCATCGTCCACCCTCCACAATGTCCCGATCACACCATTGAACCCTGCAAACTGCATCCCGGCCGCGAGATGGAGCACCTCGTCCGGGGTCGACGCATCTCCCACAGCGGTATGGCACGCAGACAAGAACGCAAACTCGGAGTTGGTATACCGTTCCTGGATGATGCGCATGAGGGTCAACTTGCCATCGCCCATCGCGAACCACGAGTCGAACGGCCGTTTCTTGTGTTGGGATCCGTGGCAGGCGAGGTGTACCCAGCGGTGGTTGCGGAACGCCTGCACAGCGCCGTCGACAGTGGCCGCATCGCCGGTGACGATGTTGAATGCTATGTTGGGTGGCATGCCGGTCTCGTTCTGGATCTTGCAGATTTCGCGGCCTACTTCTGGGAGCTCGCCGAGTGCTGTGTCTGCACTCGGCCGGCCTTGACCAACTGCTGCGAACGAGATTGGACCCGCAGCTCCAAATGTGTCGCGTCGCGCTCTTTGAGAATGGACACGGTCCTGTGCACGAAGGAGGGCAGAGAGAGAAGGCGCATACGAAGAAACATACAGGTCGAACATATTCTTCGCAGCTCTTCGGTGCGGACCTGCAGCATGGAACGGCAGGTTCGTGAACTTGGACGTTGGACACCACCAGATGCGCGACCCAAGAGGGAGCCGGATGTCATCCTGGAGCACAGTAGCAATTGGCTCGACCACAGATGACCACAGCTCTCGCAGCATTTCCTTTACGTAGGACTCCCTGTGTTCTCCATATGCATGCGCATCTCGAGTGAGTTCCGACAATTGCGAACACAGTTGGTCGACATCAGTGAGAGAGCAAGGCAAGGGAATGTGAACAGGTGTTCCAGTTCGAAGGACAATGAGAGTGTCGCAGCTGTATTCACTTGCATTTACGATGATGACGGGCCCAAGTTTGGCAGCCCGTTGGAGATCCTTGAAAAGCGGAGGTAGGAGGAATCGCGAGAACCCATCAATACTTCGAATCTCATTGACTACGGACTGCCATTTTTCCTGAGCTCGCCAGTAAGAGTCTTTGCTGCCTCCACTCCCTTGAGCATGCTCCCGAAGATCCAAGCTCAATCTTGTGAAATTTTCTGCAAGGGTATGTCCTTGGTTACCCAAACTTTTGAGTTCTGCAATGGAAATATCAAAGCGAGCAAGCTGACTCCACAGGATTCCTCGACCTTGCTCTAGTAGTTGAACACCCATTTGGAAATCATTATGCCTTATGGCACATGAAAGTGCATTATTGACCAGATCCACCACCCCTGCCTGCATACTTGCATGTCTAGAGTCCAGAGAGGAGTTCAAGCAGGTGAAGTGATCCAGTGTATTGAGTGATAGTTGGTAAGCCTCTAAGACTGATGAGTGGTCATACTTCTCAGCATTCTTTATCCATTTCTGAGTTGCATTCAATAATCCCAGGGAAGCTGCTGGTCCACATCTCTTCAATTCCTTATAGACTTCAAAGGCTTCATCTAATGAAGGGGGTGATTGACCAGGGGGTGGGAATTTGAATAAGAGCAAAGTGGATGTAGCAAGTGCACTTGCAACAGAGGCAAATTGATAGTGCTCAAATGGATAGGTGACTAGTGACTGCTTGAACAACTGGATTGCCCTGATCAAATCAGAGTGTACCATGATTTCATTAAAGCGAGCCAGCAGGGATCGTGCAAGATTATTAAGTGCAAGTCCATAGGCTGGATGGCTAGGTGGTCGAAGATTGAGCTGTTTCTCTTGAAGTTTAATGGCATTGTTTAGGTCAATTAGTTTGCCTTGCTTATAGTAATGCTGTTTTAGTGATACTGCAAGATTTCCAAGAGCTTCAGCATGATGTGGTTGATCTGATGGACAAAGTTCAAGCCTCTTTTCTTCCATTTCTATGGCCTTGTTAAGATCTGCAATATCTTCTTGAATATAATAATGCTTTTTTAAGGACAGTGCAAGTCTTCCAAGAGCTTCAGCATGATCTGGAGAACCTGGTGGGCATAAAGCAAGCCTTTTCTCTCTCATATCTATAATCCTGTCCAGAACTGCCTTATTTTTCAGGATGTCATAATGTCTTAATAATGATGTTGAAAGGCTTGCAAGGGCTGAAGCATGCTTTGGATGACCTAGTGGGCAAAGCTCTAGTCTTTTTTGGTTGATCTCAATAGCTCTACTAAGGTCTGAGATATTCCCTCCTTGGTCATATCTGAACTGAAAAGCAAGTGCAAGGTTACATAATGTGGTTATGTGGTTTGCATGGCCAGGAGGACAAAGGTCCAATAATGCCAGTTCCCCCTCTATTTCTGTGGACCAGCAGGATACATTCTTGAACTGCCTTCCAAAGTTGAATAACTTTCTGCTATATTCCCAGAAAGCTGACAAACAGTCATGCTCATGAGGTACAGTCTAAAATGCACATGTTCAATCATTTAAGGGTTGGACTGCAACACAAAACTTACAAGAACATCAGAGTTCCTACAGGTTATAGACATAGTTGCAAGGCAACTAGATAGTCCATGGACATTACCTGGCACACTATCTAAGGTCAAATCAGAGAGAGAAGGGATAGAACTTACATTGCCACTCATTTCCAGATTCCAATAAACTAGCCACAGTTGTAACCATGTCCTCACCTAGAGGTTGCCTGTCCCACCCAGGAGTGAGCTCTGGAAGAGTGTATACAGTCACCCTGACAGGAGTAGAAAGAGGTGCAGAGCTGTATTGAATAGAACATCAATCTTTGTGTGAAAATGAATGCAATGATACATACAAAAGGAAAGGGTGATTCCAAGTGACCATCAAACCATCATTTGATAGTTCTCCAGAACATGTTATTTTGGGCTCGTCACCGATAGCAACAGTGACACGGATATCATCTTCGGAAAGTGGGGATGAGAGGGTCAATCGACAAACTACAAGAAATTAGTGAACTTGCGAGCACGCCGTACCACCAACTTGGTGAATACATACCTGTCACTTGGAAAGTGACCTTTTCGGGGTCTTTATAGCTCATCGAGGGGATGAAATGAAGTGTGTTGACGGGATAGAATCAGGCAGAGAAATGGGAGTGTGAATTCGGAGATAGAGGAAGGGCGAGGCGAGACAGAATGACAGGACTTGGTTGAGCAACACGATGGAAGGATGAGCGCAAATCAGGCAAGACAACGGAGCGGAAATATGAGTTATACAAAGATTAAGAGACTGATAGTACGAGAGACAGGCAAGAACAGACGTGGCAGTTACTATAGAGCAACAGAGTTACGTTCCAGAATGGGGAGACCGCAGACACGAAAAGGGTTGAGACTAGCACGATGGAGGGTAGAACGTAAGACGTAGGTGACCTAGAACAGCTCATAGTACTTACCAAACAGGCCAGACAGCGGGAGCTAGCAAAATATCAGAAGGAGATGAGCAGGAGATGGCACTGAATGGATGAAGATCACGAGGAAAAACGGAGGCACACGATAGGAAATAGGAACCGGAGGAGAAAATGGAACCGCAACAGGGCAACCAAAGGAGATGCTGACGCAACGACCCAGGAGGGAGCAGCTACAGGAAAAGAACAAGACCGGGCGATTCAGAGGACAGGAAGAGCGCTGAGAGAAACTATGTTGAATACGGAAGTGCGGGAGGAAGGGCTGAAGACAGTATGATCTGGGGGGACGAGAACTTTGATGAAAACGCAGGACAAGGACATGACAGGAACACAGCAGAAAAAGTCAATCGATCAAGAAACAGATGTGGGGAAGGCCCGCTCACATATAGTGCTATGTTGGTGGACACACGACCGGCGCCTAGGATAAATGCAACCGGCTGGCGCTTTGAGCAGGTGGTTGGTGGACTGAAAACCAAAGGTGTAGCACGAGTTGCGGGGCGTTGAAAAACGGAGTCACAGGTGTGAGGGAAGCGGCAGGTAGAAAGTGAGGATAAGAGTGGAGCAACACGAGGCATGATAAGGTTGATTTATGTAATCTACCTACTCAGCGAGGTCGATGACTCAACCAAAAAAGAGAAAAAAAAAGGGTAATAATTCAAAATGACACAGGTATCGTTCGCGGCCTCACAGTACCGACAAACACAGAAATTGCGAGGTGGGATATCACCATACGGATCGCCCTCTTCAAAATGAACAGATGGTCGCCGAGCATTTCCTTGAACTGGATTCACCCCGGCGGGGTTCTCAAATGGGCTTGGTAAAGGACCGTTTGGGTCGACATGGACATACTGGATAATGCTACACTTTTCTCGGACAACATTGTGGGAAGGCGAAACTAACTTTTTTTCTGCCGGAGGTGGGTGTTCGCACTCAGATTGTATGTGGCAAACTTGAAGCGCTTATAGAGGATGTGGTTGATGTGATAGGCCATTGAGTGACTGCAGGGGTGTTGATATCTTTAGAGGGTGGGTCCACAATATCGGAAGATGGGAATCCTTGGTTCAAAGGTAGTGTCCGTTTCAGAAGACGGCTCTGGGCCTGTAGGATCTGTTTTCTCACCATCTCTATCCTGACTTTGTCCCTTCTTTAGGTAGCATCTACCGTCATTCTGCCTAACGTTGTTCAAATGTGCAATGTGCGCATATTCCGCTTCTCAGGAGTCAGCAGACCCGGTAGTTTCTGTGTATTAACACTATGGTTAGTGGGATTCAGCATCAAATACACAATTCGTGTGGATTCACCACTGTAATTCCTATTATATGTACGCAGGCAGTATGATGTAGGTCATCAACATATACGATTCACTGGCATATATTGCTAGCATACAAAACTCAGAGTGACTGATAGCAAGCAAGATCGCCGGAAGAGCGTAAATTGGGCGGCCCAAGATAAATATTGATCATGAGGACAGCCGCTACACGTGCATCAGTACTGCACGCCGGGAACCGTCCAAGGGATGACACAAGGGAAAAACGATCAGAGCGTCTTCTGTTACCTCATATCTTGCCGTACACAGACATCAATCAATTTTCAGCGTATTGAATCCCAGATATCGTACAAAGCGAACGCAAAACTTATCTGGAAAGGAAGTGTCGGCAAACGCAAACCACGGACGGAAAGAGAGGCCTACATGAAAGCGCTCAGATCCCAATGTGCACAAACACAATCCGTTTTTCCAAAGTCACTTCATCAGTCGTCTTCACCACCGCAGCATTCAGCGCAGCAGCCGCATGCTCGAAACCAACCTCAGGCTGTTTGAACATTTCCTTGTAAAACTGAGTGACCACCTGGTGCGCGACGGCATCATCCACCCTCCACAATGTCCCAATCACACCATTGAACCCTGCAAACTGCATCCCGGCTGCGAGATGGAGCACCTCGTCCGGGGTCGACGCATCTCCCACAGCGGTATGGCACGCAGACAAGAACGCAAACTCGGAGTTCGTGTAGCGTTCCTGGATGATACGCATGAGGGTCAACTTGCCATCGCCCATCGCGAACCACGAGTCGAACGGCCGTTTCTTGTGTTGGGATCCGTGGCAGGCGAGATGGACCCAGCGGTGGTCGCGGAACGCCTGCACAGCGCCTTCGACAGTGGCCGCATCGCCGGCGACGACGTCGAATGCCATGTCGGGTGGCATGCCGGTCTCATTTTGTATCTTGCGGATCTCGTGGCCTACCTCTGGGAGCTCGCCCAGCGCTGTGTCTGCACTCGGCCGGCCTTGACCGACTGCCGCAAATGAGATTGGACCCGCAGCTCCGGACGTGTTGCATCGTGCTCTTTGAGAATGAACACGATCCTGTGCACGAAGGAGAGCAGAGAGGGAGGGCGCATACGAAGAAACATATAGGTCGAACATATTCTTTGCAGCTTTTCGATGCGGACCTGCAGCGTGGAACGGCAGGTTCGTGAACTTGGACGTTGGACACCACCAGATGCGCGACCCAAGAGGGAGCTGGATGTCATCCTGGAGCACAGTAGCAATCGGCTCGACCACGGATGTCCACAGCTCCCGCAGCATTTCCTTTACGTAGGACTCCCTGTTCTCTCCATAGGCATGTGCGTCCCTTGTGAGTTCGGATAATTGTGAGCACAGTTGGTCGATGTCGGTGATTGTGCAAGGAAGGGGAATGTGGATGGGCGATAGAGTATGAAGGACAACAAGGGCATCACAGCTGTATTCACTTGCATTCACAATGATGATGGGTCCAAGTTCGGCGGCCCGTTGAAGATCCTTGAAAAGCGGAGGTAGGAGGAATCTCGAGAACCCATCAATGCTCCGAATCTCGTTGACCACAGTCTGCCATTTTTCCTGAACCCACCAGTAGGGGTTTTTGCTGCCTCCGCTCCCTTGAGCATGCTCCCGAAGATCGAAGCTCAGTCTTGTGAAATTTTCTGCAAGTGTGTGTTCTTGGCTACCTTGGCTTTCCAGCTCCGCTATAGAAATGTCGAAGCGAGCAAGCTGGTTCCAGAGGATTCCTCGACCTTGTTCCAGTAATTGGACACCCATTTGAAAGTCACCATGCCTTATTGCACATGAAAATGCATTGTTGACTAGATCAGCCACCCCTGCCTGCATACTTTCATGTCTAGAGTCCAAAGAGGAGTTCAAGGAAGCAAAGTGATCCAGTGTATTGAGTGACACTTGGTAAGCTTCTAAGACTGAGGAGTGGTCATATTTCTCAGCATTCTTAACCCAGTCCTGAGTTGCCCTGAGTAATTTTCTTGAGACTGCTGGGCTACATCTCTTCAGTTGCTTGTAGGCCTCAAAAGCCTCATCTAGTGATGAAGGATGATAATCAGGATGTGGTGACTGGACTGAAAGAAGAATTGTTTCAGCCAGTGTCTTAATAGCAGAGGCAAAACGATAATATTGGACTGGGTGGGTTATTGATGCCTCCCTAAGTAGCTGGATTGCTCTAATCAGATTAGAATGTGTCTTCATCTCCTGAAAGTGAATCTTCAAAGATAATCCCAGGTTCTGAAGTGCAACCCCATGACTTGGATGACCAGGTGGACAGGCTCTAAGCTTCTTCTCTTCAAGATCAATGGCTCTGTCCAGATCAGTTAGATCACCCTGCTTTATGAAACGTTCTTCCAAAGATACTGCAAGGTTTCCAAGAGCTTCAATGTGGTGTGGATGATCTTGTGGACAAAGCTCAAGTCTTTTCTCTTTCAATTCAATGGACCTGTTCAGATCTACTATATTCCCTTGGATATAGTAAAGTTTTGTCAAAGATGCTGCAAGTCTACCAAGAGCTTTGGCATGATCTGGATGGCCTAATTGGCATAAATTAAGCCACCTTTCTTGCATGTCTATGATCTTTTCTAGAACTGCCTTATTTTTCAGGATATCATAGTGTTTCAATAATGATGTTGAAAGAGATCCAAGGGCTAAAGCATGCTTTGGATGACCTAGTGGACAAAGCTCTAGCCTTGTTTGATTGATCTCAATGGCTCTGCTGAGATCTGAGATATTCCCTCCTTGGTCATATCTATATTGGAAAGCAAGTGCAAGGTTATGCAGTGTGGTTATATGATTTGCATGACCAAGAGGACAAAGGTCCAATAATGCCAGTCTCACTGCAATTTCTGTGGACCAGCAAGGTACACTTTTGAATTGCTTTCCAAATTCAAATAGCTTGTCACTGTATTCAATGAGAGTTAACCAACAATCATGCCCATTGGGTATAGTCTATAGCATATACATTCAATCATCTGATTAGACTTCCAAACAATACTTACAAGAACATCAGAGACATTGCAGGTTATGGTCAAAGTTGCAGGACCCTCAGGTAGTCCAGAAATATTGCCTGGCACACTGTTAGCAATCAAATCAGGAAGAGAGTGAATAGAATTTACATTGCCATTCATTCCCAGACCCTATCAAGCTAGCTACAGTTGTAGCCATGGATTCACCCAGAGGTTGTCTGTTCCATCCAGGGGTGAGCTTTGGAAGGGTACATATAGTCACCCTAACAATGGTAGAGAGAGGTGCAGAGCTGTATTGTATAAAGTGTCATGTCAATATCAATATCACAAAGGATGCAACAACACACACAAAATAAAGGGATGGTCCCATGTGACCACCAAGCTATCACTTGATATTTTTCCAGTGCATGTTATTTTGGGTTCATCATCAATAGCAACTGTGACACAGAGATCTTGTTTTGGAAATGGAGATGAGAGTGTTAATTGATGGACTATGTGAGAGAAGTGAGCTCAAGAGTGTGCATACCACTGATCTGATAAATACATACTTGTCACTTGAAAAGTGACCTTCTTGGAGTCTGTATAGCTCATCTGGTAAAATGAAATGGATGGTAAGATAGAATTAAGAAAAGAGGGGACAAATTTGGACATACAGGAAATGATACAGGCTACAAGACAGAAGTAGGACAGAATAGTGGAACTTGCACAGAGGACAGTGAGGGATGAGTAAGGCTGTGGCCAAATTAAATGGCAATGAGGTAAGAACAGAGTACTATTCTGGCGAGTGACACTAGTGGGGTATTGAAAAAGGTCTGCGTGCAGACTGTGGTGATAACAACAGGAAGGCTTTCAATCGGGCAACAACCAATACAATGTGATGGGATAAATGATTGAATAGAGGCAGAGGATAATGAGGCAAGGTAAGATGAAAGGGCGTAGCAGGCAGGACAGCAGAGCAAAAGCAGGCGAGGGCGGGTAAGTGAGCTTACGAAGACCAAGACAGTTGAAAGCAGACTTGAACGGGAAAGAGTAAGCACTGAGCAACAGAGATATGGCCAAAACCAGGGGGACAGCAGACACGAAAGGGCTCGAGACTGCACGAAGGGATGTTAGAGAATAAATCGACGTTACAGAATAATTCATGGTACTCACATAGAAGAGAAACGAACAAGGAGAGATCAAGGAGATAGATAGGAGACTGCAGTGGAAAAGAGGCACAACGAAGTCGGACGAGGTGAAACTCAGCAGACAGAAAGCGGGGGGAACAGTGGTAGAAGGCGGGGGAGCAAGTGGAACCGGAGGGTGGTATGATCACGAGGAAGGCTAGCACGACCACCTAAAGGGAGAGGCCACAGGAAAAGAACAAGACCGAGTGAACAGGAAGGACGTAGAGAGGCGCTCTGTTGAATATGGAAGGGCGAGAACTTGGAGAAAACGTAAGATAAGGGTTAAACAGGAACATTAGAGGAGGAAAGCAGCAGAAAATTTGAATCAATCAAGAGACGGATGGGGGAAGGTCAGACTCACGAATGGTGGTGTGAGGGCTGTCACACAACAAGCGCCTGTGATGGACACAACCGGCTGGCGCCTTGAGCAGGTAACCAACGGACTGAAAATCAAAGGTGAGGATGAGCAATATCCACAAGTTGGGCGGCGTTGAAGAACGAGGTTACAAGTGTGAGGGTGGTGGTGGGTGGCGACAGGTAGGAAGCGAGGACCGTCGAGACATCGATAAGAGTGAGGGACACGAGGACACGCAAAGATCCGGTATCATCCACGTTCAAAATTAGATCTAGATTGACTCAACGATAAACTTTGATTTTATATATCACTATACCAATACTCATACCGAGGTCCACAACCCCAACACCACCAATAATATAGGTATCGACGAATGAGACTCATTCATCAGTGAGTAAAAAGTGTATCAAAAAAAGAATGCCATCTTTCGCGGATAGGGCCATCGCTATCGCACTCATAGTGAAGAATCATTGGACAGGGTAATCGGACAAAGAAGAGACAACCTCGAGCAAGGTGTCGGAGTGGGGAAGCATGGGGAATATTCAGAGATGCGACGAAGCAGACAAGTCTGTTGTCGCGTAAAACAACGGCAGAATCCAGTAGGTACATGGACAATCCAGGATAGTTGATCGCCCTCTTCAAAATAAACAAATGGTCACCGAGCATTTCTCTGAACTGGATTCGCCGCAGAAGGGTCGCCGAATGGGCCCGGCGAAGGACCATCCAGCAAATCGTTGGATGTGCGACGAACACGTGCATCCTGGCAAAACGAGGTAGGCGGTGCGGCAGGAGCGCCATATCCAGCAGCAGCACTCGACTGGCAGGGAAGGTATTGCACGTTCGAGGGTTGCCTAGTGAGCCGCTGCCGAGAGCTGTAACGAAAATATCCCACGTTGGAGGGTTTCCTCGCAATCCGCCAGCGGGGATCATCGGTCCAGACTATGTGGCAAGAGTAAGGGATGCATTATGGCCTTCAATCATGGTTGTTAGACGAGTAGTGTAGGCCTGTGCGGATTCCCCTGTGTACTAGTAATCGTTGGCAGACTGTGTCAGAGCAATCGATATCACGGTTCCGTTGACGGCGCTGATGACTGATTAGATGAGACGAGAAATAGAACGACACCGCGAAAAATACACCATACACCCCATCAAAAGAAGACCGAGACGATGTCGACGATGTTCGAAAGTCTTGGAAGTGGCAGTGCTGAAAAACAACCTACCGTTGGTCCTGTTACACTCAAATACGCGTTAGTAGCAAACACACGATTGCCCTCCTCGCAAGGTACGCATGTGCTCTCGTTGAACCCAGGGTGGCATATCTCAATATTTTTTTTGGTTCGCAAGCAAGGCACATATGATACTACAATGCCTCACTATATTTGCCGTCAACCCTTGCACGGGGCAGCAACGTTTGTATTGTTGCCACTTATCTTTGTGAGCATCATTTGGCGCTGTTCTCCTTGTTGTTCCTTATGACTGCTTCTTCTCCTTTACGCGTGCGTATATACGCACCGATAGCTGTACATCCTCCCGTTGGAAAGACTCTACGCCCCGTTTGTCTATCCAATTTATTGCAACACCACGCTTTAAAATCTGAATGCGAGGTTGTATATTGGCGGTCGATCTCGGACAACGGTGTAGGGAGGCGAAGCTAACCTTTTCTTGGCCGGAGGTGGGTGTTCACAAACGAGTTGCGCGTAGCAACCTTGAAGCGCTTATGAAGGATGTGATTGATATGACAGGCTGTTTGAAGGATTACGGAGGTGTTGACATCTTCAGAAGCTGTATCCACAATATCGGAGGATGGGCAACAATGTTTAATTCGGAAGTAGTGTCTATTCCAAAAGACTTCTCTGGGCTTGTGGTAGGATCCATTTTCTCCGCTGTCTCTTTGTCCTAATTTTGTCCCTTCTTTAGGTGTCCGTCGTCGTTCTGCATGGTGTTGTTCAAATGTTCAACATGCGTGTATTCTACTCCTCAGCAGATCTAAAATTTGGACGAGTTTCGTTGACTTCGACGTAGGTTCCGCGCATTCTGAGCGCAACGTGCATTCACCCATACCTTCGAACACCGTTGGCAGACGATCGACGGTGACCCTTGTATGCTATCCACGTTTGGTTAAAGCATGTTTAGCGGGAATCAGTCGAATATATGTATAAGCGTCGCCATTCTCTGGTTATAAGTCATTCGTACGGATTCACCACGGTAATTCCTGTTATATATATGTGGCAGGCAGTATGATATGGGTTATCAATGCATATGGTTCACTGACATGTGTTCCCGGCATACGAAGCTCGGAGTGATTTCTGAACAAGTAAGGTTGCTGGAAGGGCGTAAATTCGGGGACCAAGGTAAACATTTGTCACGAGGGCAACCGCTATCCGTACATTGGCACCGTAGCTCGGAAACCGTCCAAGGCATGACAAGGAAAGACAGACTAGAGTCTCTTCCGTTGTCTGTATCGTACAAAAAGAAAGCTAGGTCAAAGAAAAAGACATACATGGCTGAGCAAGGATCACATCTCGGCGTATCGAATCCAAGATATCGTACAAAACTAAACACGAACTTCCTATCTGGAATGGATGGGTCGGCAAACACAGACCAAGGTTAGAGAGAGAAACCTGCCTCAACAAAAATCGCTCATATTCCAATGTGCACAAACACAATCCGTTTCTCCAACGTGACTTCGTCCGCCGTATTCACCACTGCAGCATTCAGCGCAGCAGCCGCATGCTCGAAACCAACCTCAGGCTGTTTGAACATCTCCTTGTAAAACTGAGTGACCACCTGGTGCGCGACAGCATCGTCCACCCTCCACAATGTCCCAATCACACCATTGAACCCTGCAAACTGCATCCCGGCTGCGAGATGGAGCACCTCGTCCGGAGTGGACGCATCTCCCACAGCGGTATGACACGCAGACAAGAACGCAAACTCGGAGTTGGTATACCGTTCCTGAATAATGCGCATGAGGGTCAACTTGCCATCGCCCATCGCGAACCACGAGTCGAACGGCCGTTTCTTGTGTTGGGATCCATGGCAAGCGAGGTGTACCCAGCGGTGGTCGCGGAACGCCTGCACGGCACCTTCAACGGTGGCCGCATCGCCAGTGACGACATTAAATGCCATTTCAGGTGGCATGCTGGTCTCAGTTTGTATCTTGTGAATTTCGCGGCCTACCTCTGGTAGCTCGCCGAGTGCTGTGTCTGCGCTCGGTCGGCCTTGACCGACTGCTGCGAATGAGATTGGACCCGCAGCTCCGGTCGTGTTGCGTCGTGCTCTTTGAGAATGGACACGGTCCTGCGCACGAAGGAGGGCAGAGAGAGAAGGCGCATACGAAGAGACATACAAGTCGAACATATTCTTCCCGGCTTTCCGATGCGGACCTGCAGCGTGGAACGGCAGGTTCGTGAACTTGGACGTTGGACACCACCAGATGCGCGACCCAAGAGGGAGCTGGATGTCATCCTGGAGCACAGTAGCAATCGGCTCGACTACAGATGACCACAACTCCCGCAGCATTTCCTTCACGTAGGACTCCCTGTTTTCTCCATAGGCATGTGCATCTCTTGTGAGCTCGGATAATTGTGAGCACAGTTGGTTGATGTCAGTGATTGTGCAAGGAAGGGATATGTGTATGGGCAATGTAGAATGAAGGACAACGAGAGCGTCGCAGCTGTATTTACTTGCATTCACGATGATGATGGGTCCAAGTTCGGCAGCCCGTTGGAGATCCTCGAAAAGCGGAGGTAGGAGGAATCGCGAGAACCCATCAATACTCCGAATCATGCCAACCACAGTCTGCCATTTTTCCTGAACCTGCCAGTAAGAGTCTTTGCTTCCTCCGCTCCCTTGAGCATGCTCCCGAAGATCCAAGCTCAATTTCGTGAAATTTTCTGCAAGTGTGTGTCCTTGGCCACCCTGGCTTTCGAGCTCTGTGATGGAAATATCAAAGCGAGCAAGCTGATTCCACAGAATCCCACGGCCCTGTTCCAGTAGCTGAACACCCATTTGGAAGTCACCATGCCTTATTGCACATGAGAATGCATTGTTCACCAGATCAGCCACTCCTGTCTGCATGTTTTCATGTCTAGAGTCCAGGGAAGAGCTCAAGGAGGTAAAATGATCCAGTGTATTGAGTGAGACTTGGTAGGCCTCCAAGACTGAGGAATGGCCATACTTCTCAGCATCATTAACCCAATCCAGAGTTGCCTCTAACAAATCCAGTGAAACTGCTGGGCTACATCTTTTCAATTGCTTGTAGGCTTCAAAAGCATCATCTAGTGATAAAGGTAGATAATCAGGATGTGATGACTTGACTGAAACAAGAATTGTTTCAGCTAGTATACTAGTAGTATTTGCAAAACGATGGTTTTGGACTGGATGGATTATTAATGCCTCCCTAAGTAGCTGGATTGCTCTTATTAGATCAGAATGTGTATTCATTTCCTGGAAGTGGTTTTTCAAAGATACTGCAAGATTCTGGAGAGCAAGTCCATGTTTTGGATTACCAGGTGGACAGGCCTTAAGCCTCTTCTCTTCAAGATCAATAGCTTTGTTCAGATCAGTTATACTACCTTGCTTTTTGTAACGCTGTGCCAAAGATACTGCAAGGTTCCCAAGAGCATTAGAGTGGTGTTGATGATCTGGTGGACAAAGTTCAAGCTTCTTTTTTTCCAGTTCTATGGCCCTATTTAAGTCCACTATGTCTCCTTGAATGTAATAATGTCTTTTTAAGGATGATGCAAGCCTTCCAAGAGCTTTAGCATGATCTGGATGGCCAGGTGGACACAAATCAAGCCTTTTCTCTTGCATGTCTATGATCCTATCTAGTACTGCTTTACTTGGGTGTATGTCATATTGCTTTGATAATGATGTTGAAAGAGATCCAAGGGCTAATGCATGGTTTGGATGACCTGGTGGACAATGCTTTAGCTCTCTTTGATGGATCTCAATAGCTCTGCTAAGGTCTGAAATATTCCCTCCTTGGTCATATCTGTATTGAAGAGCAACTCCAAGGCTATGTAATGTGGTGAAGTGATTTGCATCACCAAAAGGACAAAAATCCAATACTGCCAGTTCCACTGCTATTTTTGTGGACCAGCAAGACACATTTTTGAACTTCCTTCCAAGTTTGAATAGCTTGCTACCATATGCCCAGAAAGCTGACAGACAGTCATGCCCATGGGGTACAGTCTAAGATACACATGTTCAATTGTCAGGAAACTAGATTGCTAAGAAAAGCTTACAAGAACATCAGAGACCCTATAGGTTATGGACAGAATCCCAGAACAACCTGATAGCCCAGGTACATCACCTGATGCACTGTCAACAATCAAATCAGAAGAGAAGAAATAGAACTTGCATTCCCACTCATTGCCAGACTCCAACAAGCTAGCTACAGTTATAACCATGTCTTCACCCACAGGTTGTCTGTCCCATCCAGGGATGAGCTCTGGAAGAGTACATATAGTCACCCTGACAGGAGTGGAGTAAGGTGCAGAACTATATTCAAGAAATATCAATCATAGTGTCAAATGTACACAACGACACGTACAAAAGGAAGGGATGGTCCCATGTGACCATCAACCCATCGTCTGATAGCCCTCCGGCACAAGTTATTTTTGGCTCGTCACCGACAGCAACAGTGACACGGATGTCATCTTGGTCATCTCCGAAAAGGAGGGAAGAGAGGGATAATCGACAAACTACAGAAAATAGTGAACTCGGGAGCGCATGCTGCCAACTTGGTGAATACATACCTGTCAATTGAAATGTGATCTTTTCGGGGTCTTTACGGCTCATCGGGGGCATGGAGTGAAGAGAGTTGACGAGACAGAATCAGGCAGAGAAATGATAGTACAAATTTAGATGTGGAGGAAGAGCGATGCGAGACAGAACAGCAGGGCTTGGATGGGCGATACGATGGAAGGGTTGGCGCAGTTATGGTCGAATGTAAGTGGTAATGATGCAACGGTAATCAGGTGTGAGTGATAATCGAGAGGGGGTTCGGTGGGCAGATTGTGGCGATGGCAACGAAAAGGTTTTTGGACGGGTAACAAGTGTGATGAGACGAGGGGGATTCGAGTGATCAAACAGAGGTAGACAATTATTAGGCGAGGCGGGACCGAAAGAGGTAGTAGGTAGGATAGTAAGTAACAAGCAAGGGAATGGGATGGATATGTGAGATGTACAAAGACCTAGAGACCGAGAGGGTATAAAACAGGGCAAGAGCGAACGTGAGATATACAAGAAAATCGAGATAGGATCGAGAACAAGGAGACGGGGGACACGAAAGGGCTTGAGGCCACACTAGCACGCATGGATGTTAGAGGATGCCTCAATGTCGCAAAATAATTCATAGTACTCACCGAGAACAGACGAGATAGCAAAAAAAAGGAAAGTGACCAAAGGGGATGGATAGGAAAGTGACGGCGCTTGAAGAGAGACAAGATCACAAAACCGGAGGAGGAGAAGCTCGGCAGACAAGAAGCGAGGGAAGGAGAAACGAATAGAACCTAGCCACGAGAGAAGGATGACGCGACAACCTACAGGAAAAGAACAAGACCGGGGCGAAGAATTGATGATAACGTAGGGAATGGGCAGAAATTTTCGATCAATCAAGAGACAGATGGGGGGAGGGCCCACTCACGAGGGGGTTCCACAATAGGCGCCTGCGGTGAACGCAACCGGCTGGCACTTTGAGCGGGTGACCAACGGACTGAAAATCAAAGGTGAGGATGTGCAATATGCCACAAATTGCAGGGCGTTGGAGAACGAGGTTACAGGTGTGAGGGTAATGGATAGGAAGCGGGGACTGGAGAGATTGATGAGAGTCGAAAGACACGAGGCCACGCAAAGATCCGGTATCATCCATGTTCAAAGTTAGATCCAAATCTAGCAAAGCGTATCTGCAAATAATGAACCATTTTACTACAGGGGAAGTATGGGAATATTTGGAGATGCGACGAAGCAGACCAGTCTATCGTCACAATAAAACAACGACAGAATCCAGTAGGCATGTGCACAATCGATCGAGAAATGGTGACACTCAAAATGATACAACGATAACTAGAACCAGAGAAATTGTACAGAGCGGCGTCATAGCACCAACAAAATACAGAAATTGTGGGGTAGGATGTCCTTAGGTCCCGCCATACGGATCGCCTTCTTCAAAATGGACAGATAGTCGCCGAGTATTTCCCTGAACTGGATTCACCACGCGGGGTCGTCAAATGGGCTCGGTAAAGGACCATCCGGCAAATCGTCAGATGTGTGATGAACATGATAAGAAGGGTCGACAGCGCCAAGGTATCGGCATACTGCGCAGCCTGGTACGGAGACACTAAAACGGTTCAAATCGATATAATGCGCGTCCTGCCCAACGAGGTAGGCGGCGCGGTGGGAGTGCCATATCCAGCAACAGCACTCGGCTGGTGAACACAGAAATTGGAGGGCAGGATATCCTTAGATTCCACCATACGGATCCCCCTCTTCAAAATGGACAGAAGGTCCCCGAGTATTTCCCGGAACTGGATTCATCGCAGCGGGGTCGTCAAATGTGATGAACATGTTGATTAAGGTAGAGATATCGACATATTGCGCATCCTGGCCAAACGAGATGGGGGGTGCGGCGGGAGCACCATATCCGGCAGCAACATTCGGGTGAAATATTGCACATTCGTGGGTTGTCTAGCGAGCTGCTGCTGAGAATCGTAATCGGGAGTTAGTTCGCGATCTGCTGGTGAGGATCGTCGTAACCTCTGTACTGACCCATATCAGGATAAGGGGGCTGTTGACCATATCCGCCATAACCACCACAGAATTTCTGACTAGCATAATCAGACGTGCGGTAAGGGCAGGGGATCATGGTAGGTGGATGGTGATTAGGCCTGTGGTGGTTCGACTGGGTCTTCGACGAGAATGGCAATTTGACGGAATGCCTGGGGATCACATCACAGTTTCGTTGACGACGCTGATGAATGGTTTTAATGAGACAAAAAACGAAATGACGGTGTAAGAAGCGCACCATGCACCACATTAAAAGAAGACTATGGATGGCAGTACCAGCGAGAGTGCCAGCGACACCACCTACGATGGTCCCTGTGCTAGTTCCACCTGAAGAACCAAGACTAGATGTAGGGTGTAGGAAGCACCGGGGTTGCGACGGGATGGCTATATAACATTAGATACGACAAAAGAGAGGAGAGAAAGTGCTTTCAGATAAAGCCAAGTGTGTCGACGCAGGTGATGCAGAGACGCAGGACGACGCGAAGGATGTTGGGGTCGAAGCCTGTTAAGAGAAAAAACGGAGGCTACTGGGGTATTGATCATCTGGAGAACGGCGGAGGAAGAGAGACGAAGTGACCTCATTATCAGGCATTCGTGCTACAAAACGTTCGACCATCCAGGAGTTGATATCACGACAGTGCATTCGAGGTGACTTGGGAGTACTTAGTAGTCTCGTTCTTGTCGGCGGTGGCAGTGCTAAACTGGTAGTACAAGAGTCGCCATTCGGTCTCAAGTAAGTCGTCCACTACTGTAATTCCCGTTATATGTATGCATGCAGGCAATACGATGTATCATCAACATACATATGTGATTCACTGATATATATGATAGCATACGAAACTCGGGGTCATGGCTAAACGGATGAAATTGCCCGAAAAGCGCAAATTTGGCGGTCCCGACGGGCCGCCAGGGAAATCGATATACTTACACTAACACTGTGGGTCGGGAACTATCCAAGGAGTGAAAGGGAGGAGCAGCCAGAGCCTCTTCTTGCCACCTGTATTGTACAAAAAGAAAACTAGGTCAAAGAGAAATCACGTCCTGACACACAAATCATTCCTCGGCATCTTAAATCATACAAAACCGAACACGGAGCGTATCTGGAAAGAACGAATGAGCGAACATAGAGCGCAGTCAGAAAGAGGAGCCTACCTCATCAAAAAGCGTTCAGATTCCAATGTGTACAAACACAATCCG